>JANJGK010002326.1:0-60000 GCA_039081455.1 Macrobrachium rosenbergii
ACATATGGGAATCAGGAAGACTGTTGAGAAGATTATGAAGTATTTTTTCTGGCCTGGACTTCACAAGGATGTTAGCAAATTTTGCAGAGTGTGTCACACATGCCAGATAGCTGGAAAACCGAATGAAACCATTCAGAAAGCACCCCTACATCCCATAGAAGTTAGAGGAGAACCCTTTAGCAAGGTAATTATAGATGTGGTTGGGCCACTTCCGAAAACAAAGAAAGGAAATGAATATCCATTAACATTAATGTGTCCAGTGACTAGGTATCCTGAGGCGATTCCTGTAAGAAGTATAAGTGCAAAGGTAATTGCTGAGAAGTTGGTGGAGTTTTTCTCCAAGTTTGGAATACCAGAAATTGTGCAAAGTGATAGGGGAACGAACTTTACTTCAAAATTATTCCAGGATGTGATGAACTTGTTAGGAGTAAAACAACAGTTATCAACTGCTTATCATCCAGAGACTCAAGGAGCCTTGGAAAGGTTCCATCAGACATTGAAAAGTATGTTAACTAAGTATTGTAATGAATCAGGAAGAGAATGGGATGCTGGTTTACCTTTAATGTTATTTGAAGTTAGGAATGCTTATCAAGAAAGCATGGGATGTTCACCAAATTAAATGATTTTTGGTCGAGACATTAGAGGTCCATTGAAGATTCTTGCAGAGAATTGGGAAGAAAATCAAGAGGAAATCCAAGGAGAATATGTGAAGAACTTGAGGAAAAGGTTAAGAGAAATTAGAAAATTCTCTTTAGAAAATTTGAAAATAAGTCAAGAGAAAATGAAAAGGAAATATGATGCTAAAACTAAGCTAAGAAATTTTAGTATTGGACAGCAAGTTCTAGTGTTCTTACCAGTGAAAAGATTTCCCCTTACCAATAAGTTTTAAGGTCCTTATAGGATAATAGAGAAGCTAAGTGATCGAACTTATGTGATTGAAACACCAGGAAGAAGAAAACGACAGAGGAAGATACATGTGAATCTTTTGAAACCTTACTTCTCAGAGACTAAAACTGAAACAGTGTCAATAACACAGACAACTTCATCTACAAAGGACGATGACGGCTACGAATTGGGAGCTGAAAGCAAGATGAACAATTCTTCAATATTAGAAAATTTGGAAGATAAACTAAAACATCTGAGTGTTGAGCAAAGTAGTGAATTAAGTGAAGTTATTCAAAGTTTCCCTGAAATTTTTGCAGATGTACCTAGGCGTACCAATCTGACAAAGCATGAGATAAAGATCAGAGAAGATGGAAAACCTTTTAAAATGAGAGCTTATCGCTTATCACCGTTTCATCGAGATGTTTTGAAGAAAGAAGTTGAATATTTGTTGCAGCATGGATTAGCAGAACCCAGTTCAGGTCATTATAGTTCTCCTTGTGTGTTAGTGAAGAAACCAGATGGCTCATTTAGGATGTGTACTGATTATAGGAAACTGAATTCCATCAGTGTGGCTCTTATTGATCAATTACTTGATAACATTGGGCAAGCCAAATTTGTTTCCAAGATAGACTTGTTGAAAGGATATTATCAAATTCCCTTAGATGAGAATGCTAAGTTGCTGTCAGCTTTCATTACTCCTTTTGGACTGTATCAATACACTGTTTTGCCGTTTGGTCTGATGAATGCACCTGCAACATTCCAGCGAGTGATGGATCAACTACTAGGATCAATAGAAGGAGTGGATGTATACCTTGATGACATTGTGATTTAGAGTATCTTTCTTGGTAAAAGCGTAGTGTTTGAACACGTGTGTGTGTGTGTGTGTATCCAGGAAGGGCTTGTTTCATTTCAATTGTCATCAGTTCAGATAAGAGTGAGCGCTTTGTTTTAGGCTAGCGATGACAGGTTTGCAAAACAAACGGCGATTCGTCCCATACTGGCTCAAGACGAGTGATTTCATGTTGTTACATGCGTTGTTTGAGTCACGTACGCCACTTTGAGAGAAAGAATACGTGTCCTGATCAATTACGTCATGTTTTGTAAGATGTGTTCAAAACGTTTTGCTGGGATGACGTAACTTTCCTTCTAGAAGCTTCTCCATTGTATCTCGCACCCAAAACGCTTTAATGACGTCAACTATCTGCTTCTAGAAGCTTCTTCAGTATCTCGTACCCAAAATGCTTTAATGACATCACATAATTGTTTCACTGTTACTGGAATCCTAAAATTTGTTTCATTCTGATTTCTGAGACCAGTCGATTTGGTTCCATCTCTCTCTCTCTCTCTCTCTCTCTCTCTCTCTCTCTCTCTCTCTCTCTCTCTCTCTCTCTCTCTCTCTCTCTCTCATTCCTAATTAGGAAGAGATTACTCTTAACGTAATTTTTTGTGGTCACTTTTAACATTAACTTTTGAGATCTGAATTTAGCAAAGTTATTTAGTTCGTAACGGCGCCTGGTAAAAAAGTGTGTATTGTGTAACGCAGCTGCAGCAAGTGATTTACAGAGGTTTTCACAAGTTGTGTAAGGTAACGTGAAATTTTACTTATTGATACCATGGTATGATAAGTTAGGAAGTTGTGGTATGATAAGTTAGGAAATTTTGAACAAGTGAAATCATTATTGATAAATCTTGTGTGTTGTTGTGTGTTTTTCTATTTACAATTTCTTTATATTTTCACGTTTTTTATGTTTGTGATGTAACATTTATTTACAAAGCATTGTAAATATTTCTTGGTAATTTAACATTGCATACTTAATTTAACATTGCATACTTGATTTAGTTTATTGAGATTTTCTTTTTAAATCTTGAGTAATTCTTGATAGTTTAAATTTTGCTTGATTAATTTAAATTCCTAATAAAGTTTTTGTGAATTAGTTTTGTTTCATAATTTAATTCAAGAATTGATTAAGTGTCGTGTTATTTTCGAGTAATAGTAAATTTTTCAGATTGTGAATTCTAATTATAAACTTTGAATCTGAAAATAAATTTTTGTATTTAACATTTTTAGAAAAACAGTGTTTCATTTATTGATCACTAGTGAATAGGATTGATTGTGTGTGCATAAGGCAAAGTGATAAACATGTTTTGTTCTTTTAGTTTTGCTAAAGTGAATTAAGACCAGGGAAACTGTTAAGAGTTTTTTGATGGAGTGATGCCCTTCTACTCTAGAACATTTCTAGTTTAATTTTTGATACCTCACACATATTCTGATAGACTTAGTTTGATTTTTCAAGTAATAAATAAGTTTTTTCTTAAGGGATCACTGTTACCTTTAGAGTATTCAGTCGTAACAAATAATGTTATGAGAGTTCAGGTATCTGGCTGAAGTGAGGTATATTTTTGAATCTTGAGATTAGTTGTGTAATAACCAGGTACTTGATACGCAACGTGACATTATACATATGTAGATGTTGCACTTATATAAGATCGGTACAGTTTTGTATAAGTTTATGTATACTGTATATTTTTAATAACTGTCAAAATATTGTATGTTCTTTGCAGTCAATAAAAATCTAATCTAATCAAATCTATCACGGAGAAAAGGAAACACTGGGAATAAATTACGACTGGTTTCGAATTTCTTTTTGTTATCTTAAGGAGACTGATACATAGTGGTAGAAATTTACGATGTGTATGCTATAGTGACTGTAAAAATGAACATAAAGGCGGTTGGAGACATATTTATACTTGACAGGAGGGAAAAAGAGGGAAGCGCAGTAAACTCTTTTATGTCTGAGGTCAGCACTCTTCCATAGTCCTATTTATATGCAGGCGGGCTGATACCTTGGTTCTCGTCCCAAAGACCCCATAGCAGGTGAAAGCAAAAGGAGCGTCTTTTACCAAGGTTTCATTAATTTTCTTAATGCTATCCAATTATGAGATTTCTATTTTATTGAGAAGGTTTCTTTTGAACTATCCATTTTCGCTTACAACCCTCTTTTCCAGTGGTGTGGTCGGTGCATCTCAGGGAAGAGAGCTGCTCACGAATTGTTTTAAAAATCTTATCCATATGGTTACGGGGAACAAATCCCTAGCGTGCCTAGATAAGTTCCCAGGTAGTTCAGCCTTCACTGAGATCTGAAAACCATTGGAATGGATATATGGCAGCGAGAAAGTAGACTTCCTGTATACTTTGGTAGACGAGAACGCTTGCAGATATATTTTCCGTATGCTAAGTTTCCATTCAAAGTAACATGATCTGTTAGAAAAAATATCCATAGAGTATTATTGAATTTAGAGTTTCATAAAATCGATTTGCTTTCCGTTCAAATCTCCAAATTAAAATCATACATGATGCTTTAAAGAGTTACATGGAATATAACTTTGGGATCGAATTCAAAATATTCCCTTACAAAGGGGAGACTTTTGGAGGAAACTAATTCAGGCAAAAAACCTCTTATTCTTTTTCAAATCTCCATTTTCATGCACCGCATGTTTGTATATACATAACCACGTGTTCCTTTGTCTTGGTCACAAGTCATAAAATTTTTGTCATGGATATTTTTGGTGTCACTTGGATGGCAAATGATAAAGTTATAGATTTTTATGGAAGGGGGAGATGTGTTGGTGGTGTCGTGGGGGAGAGAATCTAGAAAAATAGCAATCACTCAATATTCAAAGAAAATAATGAACTGTCGAAGATGACTATAGTTTAAAATGAAAGAACAGTTCCTCAACAAATTTTATGTAAAGCTGGTAATTTTAGCTGTGTTATCCGTAGCAGGGAAAGTAAATACCGTTCTGAGACAGGATAATTTTCGAGCTAAGATTCTTTCTTTTCAGTAGCGAAATTAGATCACGGTTTGAAACTAGAATGATTTAAGAACTACTTCTTGTTCTCCGCATTCTGAAATACAGTAGATATTCCTCCTACCTGCTCTTTTCCCTTACTGGTAAAGAAATTATACAAAAGAGCAGTTTAGAAGGTCCGCAGAAATCCTGACATATTCTGGTTTATTTTCATTCTATCATTTTAATCTTTTTTTATGGAAAATTCACACAGGTTATAAGCAAAAACTTGCTTTATTTCCTTTCCTTCGCCTAAAAAATCAAGATGATGATTAAATCACCGACAAAAGCGAAATTCCTAATACAGGAGGATTATTACTTAATTTGAAATATGTTGAATAAAACATAAGATCAATCGATTAAGCGACTTTTCTTAGATTTAAAGGAAAAATCATCATTTACTTTAGTACAGCGGGAGCAGTTAGAAGTTCCTGTACGTCTTTCTTACCTTTGTTTTGTAAGTTTAGAAGCCCTGTGCTAAATTGATTAAGGCCGAGGTCAAGAAAATAATAGGATCAATTAACATAAATACAGAAATTTTCTGATCGCACTGCGCAAGAACTTGAACTTACAAAAAAAAAATAAATAAAATAAACTCCTGCCGTGTATGCAAGCCGAAGTTTTTTTTTATCGGGTAGATGAAAATCAGCGCAGCTTTAAAACTTCCTTTTTTTTAAGCTCACCAAAGGAAGAATAATTCAGATTTTATTTACTTAATGTAGCGTAACCTATGCGTTTGAAATGTAAATAGTTTTTTCTTTTTACCACATCCGTCTACTCAAATTTTGTCAGCACTGTGACGTAACACAAGAGGATATAGAATGATATTTACATAATAACAAAATACGCTTCATCAGTAAATCGTTTTTTAAATCACATATTTTCATTTCAAAAAGAATTTTCCTTCGGGATCTTCCGGTACATTAAGCTTTCAGTCAGTCACACCTAATGGCTCAACAACAGGAATTGTTTTTCATGTTGATGTAGCCTCCTCTGCTCTCTCTCTCTCTCTCTCTCTCTCTCTCTCTCTCTCTCTCTCTCTCTCTCTCTCTCTATATATATATATATATATATATATATATATATATATATATATATATATATATATATATATATATATATATATATATATATATATATATAATTTTTTTTGTATACCTCATTTTCTCACTATTTGTGTCATACTGACATGTTGGCTACATACCCTTAAATATTTTTTATGATAATTCTAACCTTTTAGTGCTTTAAATTTTAAAATTTGTGTTGTGTATTTTGTATGTTCTGTTCGTTTAAATTTATGTATAGTGTTTTGCCTGTAAAACTTCCCTTTTAGTCGATTTTCACCTTTTTTATTCGAACTTTTCCTTTGTGTATTTCCTTCTGTGATTTTTATTTTGAATGTTTTTTTTTTATTTCTAGAACTCTTGTGATGTAAGCATGGATTACGAAACGTTGGGAATAAATATCCAATCGAGAAACCACTCCAGAATAATCTTGTCCGCCTTCCTGTCTAATGTCTGTATTCAGACATTACTGACCCTTGCTTACTGGTCTACACACACACACACACACACACACACACACACACACACACACACACACACACATCATATATATATATATATATATATATATATATATATATATATATATAATATATATATATATATATATATATATATATATATATATATATATGTGTGTGTGTGTGTGTGTGTGTGTGTGTGTGTGTGTGTGTGTGTGTGTGTGTAGGGGTGGGGGGGAGAGAGAAAGAGAGAGAGAGAGTTATGTAAGAGTACTTAGATGTATAAATGTATAAGTTAAAGGGTTTGAACTTTTTTCCCAGAAAATCTTTCCTGTTTTAATATATGTTGTGAAATGACAAGAGTTAGAAATAATTTGAGTAACTTTTTCCTCCGCTTCCAACGTATGATTCAAAATTTCCCTCGGGAAAATATGAACAAAACAACATTCAAATATGCAAGACCAAGATACCACCAGCACTCGGGTACATAAAATCATTTCGTATCCGATTTAGTTAGCATAGAGCCATAAACCAGGGCTTTCAAGGTTCCACTTTAATATTCGACTTTTCTGTAACGTTTAATTCGCTGTCAGTTTCGAATAAAGTAAAAATTATGCTGCTGTTTTACATTTAATTGTCTATCATGTCACGTCTGATAGACAGCAGAGAAATTTTTCCTCAAATCTGACAGATTATCAATATACTCAGTTTGTGAACTATGCCATCAGTTATTTTCTATTTAAGCCAAAGAAGTTTCATAGATGCCATTGGTTTTAAAGAAACTCACTTTCACTTCCTTGCTCTTGAAGTTCCTGTTCCATATTAATAAAAGCGACTAAGAGGAAAGTTCATATATCAGGTTTAATTGGGGATTCCGACATTAAACAGTAACCATAAAATAATGTGTTATACCATCGGGAAGCAGATTAAAGTTAAGAATCTGCGAAACGGATGATATTAAGGATATTGACGCGTTCATACGCAAAAGTACATAAGTGATCGAAGTAGATATTTGAATTTGCTTGTAACTGGTGTTAAAGAGGATTTCTGTTGTGTCTGGTCACGTTTAAATTTATTTCATCTCTTCCTTTTTATTCTGTGAATTTTTTATCCTGTTCCGTTACCCGAAAACATTTAGCCTTACATATTGGTTAACTTGCACTTCAGAGTCATAATAATGGTCGGAACATACATGGGAAAGTGCCTTCTTTCATAGTGTTATTCAGGAAATTCAGACTCGGCGCCACTTAGCTGTTAATGGTCCTCAGCCCTCATTACTACATATAATAATTCTTTTCATCCAGAGCAGAATTAATGGGTAGAAGTAATTTATATCAAGTCTTATAAAAGAAACGGATGTAATAAATATCTTTTGTTAAATTTTACTAATATTATTTCGGAGGGGAAAAAGAAAGATCTACTCATTCAGTGGGAGACATGAAAAATTGAAGAGAATAAATCATTTCGGGAATGATTAAAAAAAACCTATTTGCCAGTGGCGAAAATTCTCTCTTGAACACTTTGGGCTTTGACACTAAACCATCTTTAGTAGACTGTAAAGTTTTACAGCGCTATGAAATCTCAAGGATTAAACTCTCGCCAAATTTATTCCAGACAAAAAGCTCATTGCCTGGCGGGAGGGTTAACACTTCAAATTCTCGAGCTCCACGGCTCAGCTCCGAGCAGAAAGTGGAATTCCGAAACCATATCTCTTGACGTCATAAACGCGCCCAAGAGATAGAACTTAGCCATAAGTTTTTTGTTGCTTCATTAAAGATATTTCTTTTTTATTCTTAGGTTGGCAGAGGAGGAGGTGAAATTTTGATATCTTGTTAACATTTCCCGTCTTTTTTTTTAGTTTTTCTTTTCGCTTGTTTTTTTATGTGCTGATGAAAGAGGTGCTATATAAATAATTCATTATGAATTATGGATACAAGGAAAATGATATAACAATCTTACGGCTTGGGTAAAAGGTTGTTATTTTACAAGAATTTTAGCAAATTTAATCAAAACTTTATCATTCTCAAAATCCACTGTCAGTCATTTTGCTCATTGAAAACCAAGTAAGATAGCGCCAATAAACATTCTTAATATTACTAGTCCTAATAACTGCCAAATAGGTAGCATTAAAATATGAGTAAAAGTATACGAGTATCTTAATTAGCAAAAACAGGACGTAGAAACTGCGTCATTTGTTCGTGAGTTTCTATTACATATCATATACCCAGATTGCATTTTACAATGTAGGTTTCCTCAAAATCTTTCAGTTATACTTTTGATTTGGGGGTGGGTGATATGGTGATCATGATTACACACGCTCACACACACATGTACATACATACATATTTACACAAAACACACACACACACACACACACACACACACACACACACACACACACACATATATATATATATATATATATATATATATATATATATATATATATATATATATATATATATATATATATATATATATATATATATATATATATATATATATATATATTAAACTTCTGTGGTTTAAATAGAATATAATTAAGGGCATAGTTCACAAACACGTACACTAAAACGGAATATACTGATAATCTGTCAGAACTGAGGAAAAATTTCTCTGCTGTCTATCCATGACATGATAGATAATTAAACGTAAAACAGCCGCGTAATTTTTACTCTTGTGTTGAATAGATATGAAATACTGGAAACATATTTCGTAGTTTATGCATACTTGAACTTAAACTAAAAACCAACCCCTCCCCCAAAAAAAAGGCAAATATTAAGACATTGTACTTAAGTTTTTAACACAATGTCCTCCAACAAGGGGTCCACTGCTTTGTCATACATTATAGCTGAACTTCAAATATATATATATATATATATATATATATATATATATATATATATATATATATATATATATATATATATATATATATATATATATATATATATATATATATATATATATATATATATATATATATATATATATATATATATATATATATATACTGTATATATTAACTGTAACGCAATGAAAAAAACGATTATAATGAGTTGCTGTTGCCCTAGGAAGTGTCGATGGTTCTCCGATTCAATAGCACATTATCGCCTTGGCGGGGTAAATGCCTCATACTTACCAGGGGAACATATCTCCGGTTACCATCAGCAACCACAACTGCCGTGTACTACACTTTTGTACCAGGAACAATGGTTTGAAGTTCATTTATGATGTATGGCAAAGCAGTGGATCTCTTGGTGGAGGAAATTGTATTAAAAACTTAAGTAAAATACCTTCATATTTGGCGGGGGGTCGGTGGTTAGTTTAACTTTAAGTATGCATAAACTACGAAATATGCTTCCGGGATTTTATTTCTATTTAGCATGAGAATTTCAAACACGAATATATATATATATATATATATATATATATATATATATATATATATATATATACATATATAATAATAATAGTAATAATTTATCTTTAATAGCAGCACCGCACGAAGTCCTCTGAAACTGAAGATTATAACACTCCATTTGAGAGTTTATGTAGCAAACTTTTAATTAGTGTTACATAAAATTTTTAGGAAGGATAAAGTTGTAACCAGTAAGGGATGAAACCGGTTCTTAAACATAAGGACCTGTTTAACAGGTTTTAGAATTATCCTTAAATGTCAATTATTTCAGGATATTCTACCTTGATGTTGTTCCCGTCGAGAAAACGTAATGTGTAAAAACAAACCTCTTGATCAGTTTTTGCCTAGTTAAAGAGACAATAAAAAATAAGCACCTTTTGAGACTAGGTGACGCACCGTTTGTCACCTGCGCAAGGATTTTTCAGGTGGAAGCCAACGTGATTTAGCCTTCCGAATCTTGAGAAATAAAAGAGGCAATGTTCCAGTACGGAACATTTTATTTATATCCTATGAAAACCATAACTGCTTGGAATTAGATAAATATAAGAGAGATTACAGGGTGGCAGATTATTCTCCATAGCATTGATATGCTTTTCAATGCAGGTCGGTCGACATTCCGGTACCGCATACACTTTAAGTTGAATAAAATTTGTAGGGCGTAATCCCATTGCAAGCCCCACCATTTTCATGACGAATACTGATTCGAATATAATAAACAAAACATACATACCTTCAATTCAGGCAAATGAATTGAATGAATAACATATTTATTCATCTTTTTTGTATGGTGTTATCTTTTCTTTGGTTATTACGATTTTGCTATCATCCCATGCTGTTTAAAACTGCTTTATATTTAATGAAACCTGATTAGTTGGAAAAAATAAAGGGTGAAAACGTGCCATTACCTTGATAATCCTATGGGCTTATTTATAATGCAAAACTACATGCAAGCCACAGTTGATTGTACAGAATATTGCGCTTTAATCATATAGTGGAACAGTTGCAAAAGGTTCCATTAAACCTGTAGGCTAAATTCAAACGACTACCCGTTGATTGTATTCTGAGCTTCAGTCTTATTATATAACAGCTTACGCATTGCAATCTAGTATCAGAAAATTATTATGTGTTAAACAATAACGTTGCATGTCCGAAAGGTGCACATATAACTCAGAAGATAAGGCACCTATTACAAGTATCAACAAAATTGATTTAGTGATTACTTGTAATGAACTAATTTAGAATCAAGTAATAACAATGACTAATTCTTGAAGCGTCATATATACGTTGTAGGATATTCTATTCACGTCTAAATTCAATTATTCAAAATCATGGTTCATAAAATTTACTGCGTATTGGTATTTCTGTGAGCAGGTTCTCAATCATATGTTCAACTGACACGTAATTACAAAACATGTCAGTAATATAGGTGTAGAAATTAACTTATGTAATTTAACTATTTTATTAGTGAAAGGGCTAAGGATATTGACTTTTTTTCCATTAAAATTGTGATATTCGGAAAAATGTTATTAACACAACCGACAGTAGGCCTAAAGAGATCACACAGAAGATCTAAAAGTTGAGAAATTCCTATAGAAATTGCAATATATATTTTTCTAGAAGGCAGCCTCTCTACAGTTTTGACCTTACATATAAACTTTCATCATGCAATGCCATGTTTTATTAACGGTCGTATTATTTTTTCTATCTGTGAGGCGGTACAATTTCCCGACTGACTAAATTGAATTGTAACGAAGTTAGTAAAATATGAAATTGGAGGACAAAAGTTAAAACGATTCTGGTTGCACATCTATGATTGATTTAGATATTATATTCATTTCATCATCTTTTGGCGCTAGCTTCATGTGAGCTTTCCTGTTCATATGGTAAACA
The DNA here is from genome assembly GCA_039081455.1 of Macrobrachium rosenbergii. Taxonomy (NCBI): domain Eukaryota; kingdom Metazoa; phylum Arthropoda; class Malacostraca; order Decapoda; family Palaemonidae; genus Macrobrachium; species Macrobrachium rosenbergii. The sequence continues at coordinate 11,571 of JANJGK010002326.1, forward strand.
TTATTCTTTTTTCTTTTAGTGTAAACCTCATGTTTTACTGATATCCAGGCTATTACGTAACACCAGCGCATAAATCTGAATTAAGCCTACCTTCCTTTATAACCGATTAATTGATAAGGTTTTTGTTGTTTCTTTCTTGAATTTTAAGCTTTTTCATTTTAAGAAGTTTTGCGATAAAAAACAAAAAGTTTAATATATTTATTTACTTCAATGTGCCTATAGCCCACATTCAGGAAAAAAAGAACTTTTAGACCCTTCCTTAACTCATCAAGTGAATTGTTGCTAAGCAATGAAGGGCTGGAACATTTAATAAGCCTTAATTACGGTGTCAAAATAATTCCATATATATATATATATATATATATATATATATATATATATATATATATATATATATATATATATATATATATATATATATATATATATATATATATATATATATACATATATACATACATATATATATATATATATATATATATATATATATATATATATATATATATATATATATATATATATATATATACATATATATATATATATATATATATATATATATATATATATATATATATATATATATATATATATATATATATATATATATATATATATATATATATATACTGCATAGTTCACACGAAGAATGTTCGTTAGAAAATATATTGCTCTTTAGAGCTTTAAATGAAACAGCACGAGGATTTCACGAGAATGATATCCTGCAAAAAGAACCACAAATTCAGTCATTTCATGCTGAAGATTTAGATATTTTCATTGTCATACCATGATCCATGTCCACAATCTAAGACGCATAAATTCATAAGAGTTTAATGAAGATCTTAAACAGTAGTTCGAGTAATGGATAAGTGATCTAGAAGTGGAGGAAGGCTGTAACTGAAATTAATATAAAATTATACGAGAAAAGGGAAATATTTGGCAAAGTAGTAATTTTCACTTACTGAGGTTAAGAGAAGAACTGTACTTTGAGAAAAAAAGGTAATTGAACGAAAGGAAATATCCGTCAGACTTTGGTAGCTAATTTAAATTGAAGAAGGAGCAATAGTTGCTGGTTTCAAAAGTTAAGAAGTTGCGAAAAGAAAGGAAACGGAAGAAAATTAACCTAATTGAAGCAAAAGAGCGAATACAATTCATAAAAATTGAGCAACTGCGTTAGTGCTGGGTACCAAGGGAAGTGTTGAAATATTGATTTACGAGGTTAAGGGGAAGTTTGATAATTCACTGGCGAGGAAAACTGCAATGGTCTTCTGGCCGTTACTTGTTCACTTCTAATACATTATATAAACGACTAAATTCGTCTGAGGTGAAATTCCGCTCACTGGAGTAATATCTGCTTGCAGGCATTAAGTTTTAAAGTTCTGACGGCAGAGCTTTAAAGAGCAGAGCGGAATGTACGAATAATGAAAGGACGAGAAGTGGAAGGCTGTGCCAGAAAGGTACAGGGTGGGTGCTTGTTGCTGCTTCTGACTTTCTACCAGCACAAGTTCTTGCTCATACTGTACTTCATCTCATAACAGGAATTAAATCTACTGGAAAAGAAGAAAGGACTTGTTCATGGGAAAAAAATTAAAGTTGAAATCCCTTTCGAGTATTACAAAACATATCAGAGTTTATGAAAACTCTGATATGTTTTGTAATATTCGAAAGGGGTTTCAGCCTTAAAATTTTTTTTCCCACGATCAAGTCCTTTCTTCTTTTCCAGGAGATTTAATTCCCATTATGATATGAAGTATGACTTCGGTATAGCCAGAGGTCAAGAAGGAAAAAAAAAAGACATTTTCTTGTGAGAAAAGAAGAAGCTTTGCGGGAATATTCACTGTAGTTTAACAGTTAGGCGTAGTTGAAGACAAAAGAATGATAATTTAGCCTTTGTGATTTATAAGTAGAGGATCAAAATAGGAAAAGACGATTATTAAAAAAAAAAAAAACACACAATTATGAAAGAATTAAACTGAAAGAACAAAGACCTTTAACACTCATTAACTAGCTGCAGTGGCATGAATGATAACAGATGGACTATTGCAGTTTATTAGTTATGAATGACCCGTAAAACTAAAGAAAAAAGGCATATGGTGAAATCGTGGTTATTATTCAGATTTATGATATAAGCTTAATTGATCATTACAGGAGGGCGATCTTAAGGCTGTGTATAGAATTACTGTCACTTAAGTGGATTTTTCGAGTGGAAGAGGCAACGGAATCGGTAATGAAATTAATATCAGACATAGAACGCGAAATTAAATACTTAAAAAAATAAACATTAGAAATCGAATGGAATCTCGGCTAATTAACCTAGTGTTTCTGGAAATCAAAATCATGTACCTGCGATTTTATGGAAATAACGAGACATATGTGCATTGTATGCCGGAAATTTAAAGCTAACTGACATTCGTGCCTACCTATAAACATACCTGTAACCGGAACACGTTTTAAAAAGTGTGTATCATTAAGAAAAAACTAGGATACCGCAAATCGTTTAATTTCCTTATTGCCCTTACATTCGTCTATAATATATAAGTATAACATATGAAAGGATTAGATAACTTAAATAAAAAAAAAATTGTAGTCAACAGAAGGACCTCACTTAAAACATAAAAAACACAGAATAAAAAAAGATAGGTAATTAACGAACTTCATCCACCTTCTTTTGTTAGTAGAAACTTTCCGTGGTCTCAAACTCATTCCTAGGCGTTCTCCAGAGAGGAAAGGAAATCTTTGGTTTAGTCGAGTCCGAAAAAGTTCATTTGATATCCGCCAAAAGTGTGGGTCAAAGGGAGGTCGAGGGAAAAGTTGCTGTCAGATCCACCATCCAGGAGATGGTGCTCTTTCCACTGCTAACAAAAGGCGAAGAGGAGCCCCTTATCCTCTGCACTCTCTCGTTTCCATGGGAAAGGCGAAGAGACGCCTCCTGACATTTTCTTTTTAAGCAATGCGGTCACACGAGAGGCCTTTAGCAATCGATTCTTTAGCAGGTCTATATGATTTGCTCTTTAAACTTTATATTCATTTTTAATGATAAAATTTATCTTTCTTTTCTGATTTAACTGGATTTAGTGGATCAAGCAGAATCACTCACAACTTTTATGATGCACAGCTTCCGTTGAAAAATGTGGCAGGTTACAGGATTTAGATTATTATTTGATCTGGTGCGAGAGAACGTATTTAAGTGAAGCAAGGATACGAGTTATCACATCCGACTTACTCTGTTAGTTCCAGAATTTTCAGGTTTCAAGTTCAGTAGGTGTTCCATTAAATACAACACGTAAATAGAAATTACAAGTTTCAAAGGTGAGAGAATGACTGTAGATCTCGTTCACTTCCTTAGATTTTGCGAACGATGCTAGAGAGAGCCCACACTCTGTTTTGAGATTCATAGCATCGCAAAACCCCTCAAGCGGCATTGAGCCAACGGCATGGACTCTTCTAAGAGGATGCCCGGCCAATCGTCAAGTATGACCACGTGTTAATAGGCTTTCTCGGCTAATGAGAGCGCTTGACTCGTTAAAAAATCTGGAATGGGGCACTGTTTATGTGAAGATAAAGATTCATTTCGCATCCCGTGGCAGTATCTGATCCAACTTTTCATTGTACTGATAAGTAGTTTCTATTTTTCCCGTTTTTTTTTTGCGGGGGGGGGGGGGCGCTCATTCTTTACAATGGCTTATGATACTGAATACACGCTGAGTGATAGTGATATTAACGACCCTGGCTCATCAAGCTCCCGGAAAAAAGTACAAAATGTGAGATTCTGGTAAAGAATGAAGGATGTTTTAATGCGATAGATTATTTCCGTTGCGATCAAATTGTTGATGCTCTCCTAATAATATTGTTAAATCGTTGGAACAGCAGAGGAATAAAGGTACTTGTGTTGAAGAGACTAACTGGAATCTCACTTCATAGTTTATCCGTCATTTATTTCCTGTGCGATTTATCTTGCTTGTTTTTCTTTAATACTCCTCTTTCCTAGCTTATCCTTTGCTTCCCAGCTTATTGTTCTGGACTGGGCAACTTTCCTATCTGGGCCCTTAAGATTGTTGAATTCTGCTTTACTAACCGGATGGCAGCTTGTCTAATAATAATAATAATAATAATAATAATAATAATAATAATAATAATATGTTCATAAAAAAAAATTCAAGAAAAAGTATGTAGGTGTTCTTTGGTTAAGTGGGCTTTTATGAAGGCATTTGCATACTCTATGACACCATAAGAGGGAAGAGAACAAAAAAAAAGATTGGAAAGTGCGAGTGGTAAGAACTATTGAAACAGCGCTATTGGGAAGAATAATGTTCTGTTTGGAAGGATGATGAGAGAGAGTCTGTGGTGCATCACTATATTGTGATCGGAAATAATGAGTAAAAAGCCACAATAATGTAAATGAGAGACTGTATTTTTCCAAAATACAAAAAAGGATAAAACAGGGGAGCTTTCGACCGTTTGCACAACGGTCCTCTTCAGCCAACTAAATAAAAATACTTGTTTATCTTAAAAAGATAAATGAAAAGATTTTTTGTGACAGTCCAGGAAAACATCGAACAATCCTTCGGCGTGAATATGGCAGTTATGTAATGGCTGTTTCTCCGCAGCTGTCGCTGCCGTTAAGATCACAACGGTTGCCTCACAGCTACAGGGAAACAGCCATTACATAACTGCTATATTCACGCCGAAAGATTGTTCGATGTTTTCCTGGACTGTCACAAAAATTCTTTTCAATTTGTCTTTTTAAGATAAAAGTATTTTTATTCAGTTGTCTGAGGAGGACCGTTGTGCAAACGGTCGAAAGCTCCTCTGTTTTATCCTTTTTCGTATTTTGGATAAATACAGTCTCTCATTTACATTATTGTGGATTTTTACTCATCATGAGAGAGTGCCATTCACAAATCTAGCTCTCTAAGGGACAGCTGACCTCACACCTGCGCTGTCCTTCAAATAATCTGGAGCTCATATGTGTTAATTTCATAACATTGCACTAAAAACGCACTGTTATTTCTACTCACTGTTTTATGAGCGAACACTGTTACAAAAGTTGCTAGTGAATTAAATTTTGATTTAGCAAGCAAACAAAAACATTTATTGATATTTAACACAGTAGTTTTCTGGTAGGTTGAGAGGGTAAAGTGTGTTTTAAAAGCATATGATCTCTCTCTCTCTCTCTCTCTCTCTCTCTCTCTCTCTCTCTCTCTCTCTCTCTCTCTCTCTCTCTCCTTGAGTATTTTATCAGACGGCATACGTGTTATAAAATAATTTATCCTTTCTCTATTGTTGTTGACATTGCATAGTTTCACTATTTTTATTAAGCACCTCCTGTTCTCTCTCTCTCTCTCTCTCTCTCTCTCTCTCTCTCTCTCTCTCTCTCTCTCTCTCTCTCTCTCTCTCTCTCTGTATGGTTCGTTGACATTGTGAATATTATGGAGATGATAAAAAGATTCAAAATATAGTAAGCTCTCTAATCAGATGCCAGAGACAAAAAAAAAAAAAACAGACAATGTCAATGATTCTTTGTGAATGATTGGGAAGGACCGTTAGTAAGTTTACACAAGATAAGTCCCTGATAAATATTAGAAAATAAGTGAGGGAACTATCCATAGACATGAGGAAGGTAGCTGTATTTTCAGGAATGGAGAAAAACAGCTTAGGATTGTAAATACTTTGATGAATCCTTCAGGAATGCTTTCATCGGATAGGTACCTGACCGTTCGTTTCCGGGATAATAACTTCACGGGTCTTTTGATCGGGGAATAAAATTGGGAAGTCATGAGATAGAACAGGGAGAGAATAGGAGGATGAGAGCAGTAGAGAATGGCTTTTTATATAGAGGCATAGAACGGTAAAGTTACTGACGAGAATGGAAACTTTCCATTTATATTAAACTTAAGCTTTAAAATAAAAAGCTCTGGTGAAGGCATACTCATCTAGAAAAAATAAGAAAGTCTGTGAAATTGATATCAGAAATTCTCAGCTGTATTACAAATAAGAAGAAAAAAATAAGGCACAAACAGAGAGAGAGAGAGAAGACGTGGACTTAAGGGTCATATAAGACGCTATCAGATAGACATCGGAACGGAAAGAAGGCCCTATTGGTCCTAAACTCATTGAATTACAGCAGAACTTTGGCAGTTAATGCAAGGTGGAAGTGGCATGGTAACCCATAAATTGCAAGTAATTGGAGTAATAAAAAAATCAAAATCTGTCACCAAAACTTTATCAAATTAACCCAGAACAATTCAAGCTAAATCTCTTCGTGAATATGGGATTTCATGCGTTTCATGGATGGTCATATAAAGGGAATCAGATTCACTTTTGATAAAAATTTTCTTAATAGAAAGAAAGAAATGCAAATAATGTGTAAAATACCAGTTCCTTCCATTGCGCCTTTTAGAAAATGATAATTCATTAGTTGGGGCAAAAATACAACACGTACACACACACACATACACACACACACATACACACACACATGCATGGATGCTGGCAGGATGAAAAAGTTCACTGCGGCTGCATCAAGAAGCCTTCTGACTAATTAGCTCTTGGAAATAATTAATTACTTGGGGCAAAAATACATCACATTCACTCACACGCATGGGTGATGGTAGGATACAAGAGTTCGCTGCCGCTGATTCAAGTAGCCGTCAGTCCATTTGAAGGCAAAATTTAAGCAAAATTGAAACCGGTGAATCGTTTTGATATATACTTTGAAGGATAGTAAATGCCAACTACAGTGAATCACAGTAAAAATATGTGAAATCGGCTGCTTAACCATTTATAAATGAATAAACATCGTAAATTTATCCTACTTGATTCTTTGAGACGGGATATGATAGAGGGGGAATTTGAATTTCCGGGGTAAATTCCATACCTCCAACACCGAGTCACACAAAGAGGCTCTCAAATTCTGTCATTCGTGTCTTTCCTGTGCTGTATCTTCCACAGATCTCCACTTGCCTTGGTTCTCCTTCTTTAAGTTCTCATCCAAGTGCGTCCGGATCTTTCAACTCTTCTGACGCAAGAATGAGTCCAGCCATCACCGTCTCCTTTTCATCATTATCCCATCTACATATGGAATTACTGTAATTTCCTATGTGTTTTTATTAAGCTTTATTCTAAAATATATCTTTCAGATATACTTTCACTGTCATACCATGATCCGTGTCTGCATAGCAATACAGATCATACTAGACATGTTAGATCTTACCTTCTCGTGTAATTACAGTCCCTAAGATTTGCAAATGTTTTTTGGGCTGCTTGTTTTTTATTTGTATTTCTAAGGAAGATCCATTGGCTAAATATATTAGAAGACTGTCCATTTCATGTAGGGTGCAGTTGTTAGCTGGCTCATGCAAGTAAGCACTTCCATTGTCTATCAATTGTCACTTGTCCAGAACTGAGGCCAAGGAGACAGAGCATTTATTGGCTTAACTGATAAAATAACAAACACATCCATGTCCCTTTTTCTTTATATATCTGTTCTTATACATTCTTAGCTTACATTGTGGAAGTTTTAACCGATCCCAACAAATTAGCCACAAAACCACATATCCTCAGCACCTTTCACGGTTCATCTGCATACATTTTATCATAGCATTTTGTAAGTCCATGTATACAGCATAGATCTCCACACCCTTCTCCTTGTCTAATCCCACATTTTTTGATTTTCCAGAAGAGAAAACTATTGAGATGACTATTTGTCTGTCCGTCCGTACCTTTTCTCTCCGACCTCAGATCTTGAAAACTGCTGCGGCTAGGGGACTGCAAATTGATATGTTGATCATCCGACCTCCAATCATCAGACATACCAAATTGCAGACCTCTAGCATTAGTAGTTTTTATTTTATTTAAGGTTAAAGTTATCCATGATTGTACGTCCGGCACCGCTATAGGTGCCAACATCACAGGCCAGCACTGGGCCGTGGCTGAGAGTTTCATAGGCCGTGGCATTTTTTATTTGTACCGATCAATAGCCTTGCATTTTGCTGTAGGTATGAACTTGCTACTATTTTCTTCACGTATTGTGTAGTTCCTCGCTGGATGAGCGGCTTCCGTTCTCAACTACCACTCTGTTAGTCGTGAGTTCGAATCTCCGGCCGGCCAGTGAAGAACAAGAGGAATTTCTTTCTGGTGATAGAAATTCATTTCTCGCTATAATGTGGTTCGGATTCCACAATAAGCTGTAGGTCCCGTTGCTAAGTAGCCAATTGGTTCTTAGCCACGTAAAAATAAATTTAATCCTTCGGGCCAGCCCTAGGAGAGCTGTTAATCTGGCTAAACTAAGATATACTTAACTTTTTTTTCTTCACGTATTGTAACATTCCCGTAGACCTCAGATCGATACTTAAACGATTTTAAATCCTTCCTTTTATTTATACCGACACTCAATTTACTCCAATCTGAGTCTTCTTCCTTTCAGGCAAAATGACATTCCGCGGGAGAGATTAACAATGACTTCTTAGCAAATCAAATAGCAGTGAGGTAAGTGAAGATACTCATTTGCCGACAGTTAGTCAAGGTAGGTGCTCGGTGTATCCTTTAAGGAAAGGCGGCCGTTAGTGTGGCAAGACGTTAAACGGTTTAAGAGGCCTGGTGTGGACTTCTGGATTCTGGTCGATAACCGAGACTACTAATTAATGTGTATATTAAAGTGTGTAAGTGGGATCACCTTTGAAATTAAGGTCACGAGGATGATGTTTTAAATACATTTATCTTAATCACACCACAAAACTGGTAATATTATCTTCAAAGGCATCATAGAAAATTCAGAGTTGTGTGACTAATGGAGAAGGAGACGAACATGTTTCATTTTTACACCGCAGTCAGAAGCTGCTTCGTTTAAATTAGTTGAAGAAAAATTCACCTGGGTCTTTGTCTCTTTGGTTATCGTAAGGCTTCTCAGCCCATTTTCTTGCACCCTTGTAGTTCTGCTCCAGCATAATTACATTTATTAATAGGTGTGAATTCATACCCAAGGTTTCCAACACTCTCCTGTCTGCAGCGAATCTCTCTTAATTCAAACGGAGCATATAGTGACACTTTTTAAGTAAAACACATACGCACCACATAGGTCGAGAGCGCCCTTGCGACAGCAAGATATTCTTTTTTACGAAGTCGAACACTGTGGCAAACAAGAGAGGTCACGCTGACGTACAGACAAGAAAAGAGAACGAAAAATGGGTCAAAGGAAAACGTCGCAGATTTTTCAGTACTGCTGTATTAGTAATCGATCATTTTATATGCTGAGTTTTAGTCTTCGTTAATCATAGAAGTACCTGTTATCCCAATAACTCATTATTGTCTTCTTATCAATATATATGTATGAAGGAGAACTCTCTCTCTCTCTCTCTCTCTCTCTCTCTCTCTCTCTCTCTCTCTCTCTCTCTCTCTCTCTCTCTCTCTCACTTTATTGCTGTAGCTGTCCTTGAAGTCAGTAACCAAAGTAACAGCAAAAACACTTCACAAGAAGGAAAAAATGTCAAATTTGCTAAACATTCTCCGGAAGGAAGAGTGGAATTTGCTCTGAAAGAAATTTGACGCTGAGATTCAAAGGATGTGACAATCGTGCTATATTTTGTAGATCTCAGACTTCCCTGAATGGAATATTTTCAGCTACACAGACTGGATGGAAAAGGAGATATGTACAAGAATTCCTAAAATATTTTCCTTGCCAGTTTTCAAGACTGTCGGAATTGAGATAAGAGGATTTTTGCAATTCTCAGTGTAAAGATAAAACTAATAAATCGCACATTCCAGTTGCTATACAAACGCCTGCAATTCATTTTAAAACGCGAATGACTTATGCTTTGAACGATACGAGCTGATGTTTAATTAATGTGAAAAAATCTTCTGCTTATAAACAGAATTCTATAAATATAATGTTACGAAGATTCGGGATTTTAACCATTTATTTATTCCTTAGACGAAAAATTGTGCTTATGTAAGTTGAAGTAAAACCTGTAAAATATGACAAAATTGTGAAAAATTCGAAACATATGGTAGGCTACATATATTGAGGCGAGCTAACTCTTATACGTCCAGCTACCCTGATATGCAAATGACAGGCAATTAACGAGCTTATTGTTCGTTAGGTTCCTGCTAAGCCCATAGGATAAGGAGTAGCCATTTTTGCAATAGGATACAAAATTATTTTACCGAATTACTATGTTGCCTGTCCCCTTTAACCAGGCATTACTGTGCTGTCTGTCCTCTTTAAACAGGTATAACTTTGATGCCTGTCCATTCTATCTAGTATTACTGTGGTGACTGGCCCCTTTATCCAGTTATTAGCCTACTGTTCTCTCTATCCCCTTTATCCAGGTAATACTGTTGTTACTGTCCTTTTTATCCAGGTATTACTGTGGTGACTGTCCCTTTTATCCAGGTATCATTGTGCTGTCTGTCACCTTTGACCAGGTTTTACTATGCTGTCTGTCCCTTTTATCCAGGTACTACTGTGGTGACTGTCTGTTCTATCCAGATATTACTGTGGTGACTGTCCCTTTTATCCAGGTACTACTGTGGTGACTGTCTGTTCTATCCAGATATTACTGTGGTGACTGTCCCTTTTATCCAGGTACTGCTGTGGTGGCTGTCTGTTTTATCCAGATATTACTGTGGTGACTGTCCCTTTTATCCAGGTACTGCTGTGGTGGCTGTCTGTTTTATCCAGATATTACTGTGGTGACTATCCCTTCTATCCAGGCACTGCTGTGGTGACTGTCCCTTTTATCCAGATATTGCTGTGCTCTCTGTCCTTTTTATCCAGGTACTACTGTGGTGACTGTCTGTTCTATCCAGATATTACTGTGGTGACTGTCCCTTTTATCCAGGTACTGCTGTGGTGGCTGTCTGTTTTATCCAGATATTACTGTGGTGACTATCCCTTCTATCCAGGCACTGCTGTGGTGACTGTCCCTTTTATCCAGATATTGCTGTGCTCTCTGTCCTTTTTATCCAGGTATTACTGTGGTGACTGAAAAGCATTTTCAATAATATTTCTATGGTCTCGAGTACATGAAATGGGGTGTGATAAACCTGTAGAATTTATTTACCACAAAAGTTACAAAGGGAAGGGGGAAGGGGGATGGGTGAAGGGGAACTGGGCTGGGGTACGGGTTTAAAACCTACCCTATTACCAAAGTTGGGTGAAACGGTGGCCGAGTTCTAAATTTTGTCTAGACTGGTCGAGCGGTTCGGATTTCTATAGTGCACCAACATACAAACAAATATACAAACAAACATACAAACATTCACTTTTATAAAAAAAAAAAAAAAAAAAAAAAATCGGTTAATGGGACCGTCGAATGTCATTTACTAACCCGGGGCGAGCGCATTATCCTTTCCGTTTGTTTTTCACTGAGTAAAAAAATGTTTCGTCAACACCTATGTAAATAAGTACTTAGCATCATATAATGTGGTATCTTGGGGCTCATTTGCATATCGACGACACTACTTTGCAAAGTCTGCAATATTTCCCTCTTAAAGATCTTTCAAGTACTATTTCTCTATCGCAATGATGGCAAGTTTCATTTCAAGTTTAAACTTTTCGCTGTAGTAACTGAAATGTAGCGTGTTAGTTTTTCAGTGCATTGTGTTTTTCTTTTATGTATTCAGTGAGTTTTTCTAACGAAACTCGACAAAACCAATTTCAGTCAGTACCATTATGCGATTTCCATTAATTCTCTGTTCTTTATTGCTACTTGATATCAACCTTATTCTCTGGGTTATTCGGTTTAAATATAATTTGTGCTCATTTCTTCTTTCGAACCGTTCACCATTCCATCTAAATCTTTTCGCTTTTGTATTTTCTGTTTTACTTTTTCATCATGTTTTCCTTTCCATCTGATCTTCATGTAATCATGTTTTTCATCTATCTTTACATTTGTTCATACGGAAGCAAAGTTTCTTTTCTTCAAACAATAAATATCTCCCCATCGATTTCTTATTTTACCTAAAGAATTAGATTATTCTCTTCCCTCTGTGCTCACCGGCACAGCATTCTTTAATGACTGAGAATCATCCATCATTCTAGGAAGGATTACTATTTGCAAGAAAGATTCATCTTTCCGCTTTATATAAACTAATGTAAGTGATGAGATGCGGGAATGTTGGATTTTGACATTTAATCATGCACAACAAACAGCCTTTTAAAGATTGATCCTTCAAAAGTGGGTTCATGGGTTCACCTATTAATGATGGGAAGAGTTTAAAGAAAGGTCTTTATTTCAAAAATGTTAATTAGCAAATTTTTTCCCCGGGATAAAGGAATACATCAAGCGCGAGTGAAAATTTGTGACATTCGTCTACTATCCATAATTAAGAAATTGGTATTGTTATTCGTAACTTGGGTATATCAGAAGATGAACTAAAAGGTACTGAATGAAGTGTAGGAAACAGCCGAGGAAACTGACTGCGCAATTTGTTCACTCAAGCTGGTATGTTAGTTGATGTGTTATGTCGTGTCGCTTTCTGAATAGTATAGCGTTGGGCAGTCTACCCTGCAGACAATGTTTTCTCCAGCAAAGGGCAGCCAACGTGCATGTGTGCAGTGCTGAATTGAAGCATACAGCTATGAAATTCTCAAGTCTGCAGGGAGGTTGCAGGCTGTAAGGCATCTGGGGTTGGGTGTTTTGGTTCAAGATTTGACATGGCATTCCAACGAGAAGACTCATAGCAAAGCCTTGGATGTTTCCGGGGAGGGAATAGAGGAATTTTGGCAGACAAATCTACAATGCTGGCAAAACTGATTTATTCTATCACTCCTTGCCTACTAGCAACTTGGCTGACGAGAAGAAGAATTTACCTTGTCGGAAGCTTTTGAAGCAACTGTGACTGCTTTGTTAAGTGCAAATTCTTCTGATAACCATCGCTGCAATCCAGTCATAGTTGGACATGCAAGGCAAACAAGGCAGCCTGTATGGGTTGATGGATAGTCTCCAAGTGATTGGGTAAAGGCTTGGTTCACCTCCAAGATCGTTTTTGACTGGTTTAGCTTTTTGTGGACAATGCACCTGTGCAACCTACCACAACCTAGTCGGTTGGTGACAAAGGTCGTATAAGGGCATGTTTTTGCCTCCTAATATGACTGCACTCATTTGGCTGATAGACCAAAGCGTTATTGTTGCAACAAAATGGCCATACCAGAAGAAGTTCCTGGAGTTAATGGCAATGCTCAAGGACGAGAAGGAGAAGAAGCAAAGATTGCAGGCAAAGGGCGAATGGTCTCTAGAGTATTTGCAAAAATATTTGCTGAAATCCGCCATCTACAACTTTGTAGATGCTTGGAAGTATGCCACATTACAGACAATGAAGCACACTTGGAACCATATCCTGATTGGGAAAGAGGGCATAATTGACTTCCAAGGCTTCAACATGGATGATTTTCACGCCCAACTCGCCAAGGGAGATGTTGACATTCCCAAGAATGATGTACAAGGAGTAGCTGGATGCCATTGCTGGTGATTCTGTCTTTCAACTGTTGTTTGACGATGAGGTAACTGCTGTAATTGCTGCTGGTGAGATGGTAGGAGGAAACCCTTGAAAACGGTGACAATCGACACTATAAGCCTTCATCACAACCAGCCACTTCCAATAAGCAAAAGGTCTCGGAGTTTACTGAAGGCATTCGAGAAATGTGGCGGACGGTGATTGTAAAGTAGAATAATTGTCCTTATCATCAAGGTAACCTTGACGTCTTCAGACCCTAACTCTCTTGCACCCGAGCCCATCTCCATTCACTTCTTTAGTAACTTAACGCAACACCTCGGCACCCTTTGTTGATTTACAGCATTCTTTCAACCAGAATTCAATATGTCTTTGCCACCTTTTGAACGCCAAGACCCTCTAGGCACCTCGATTCTTCTTCTGACCAGTTTGCCACTTTATGACCTTGAGGCACAGGACCTTGACAGTACAGTGGTGTTAGAGGAGGAGAAGGAGGGGACTGGTAAACGTCCTCACAAGTTTTTAAAAATCCGGCCATTGTATGCAGTTTCAGCATTGCACTTAGGTAAGAGAGAGAGAAAAAGTTGTTTCTGGTCCTTTTTTAAAGTCTTTTTTTATTGTGTGTAGATTTACTGTATTTTTAGAGACAAAACATGAAAAAAGCATTATCCGCATGGTGTTGGGTAAAAGAGAGAGAAAAAGTTTTGCTGAATTTTTAGCTTTTATTTTATATTTTCTTTCTGTTTTATAGACATTACTTAAAGACAAAAGTGCAAAATAATTTTAGCATAACAACTGAACAGTACGGTAGTGTACTGTACCAAGTGTACAGTACCTACCATACTGCGTGTTTTGTATAAACTGATAGTGTTGTAGTGTACTGTATCATATGTACAATATCTACAACATTGTGTGTTGTGTATGAGCATATAGTGCGTGTTACAAATATGGGATAAAAGGTAGTAACCTATGATATAACATCCAGATTTTAGCTTTAGGTTGTTTATTTTGCTTATAAGCATATTTTTATGCTATGCAATGTTGACAATGCGGGGTATGATATGAAGTCACCGTTTTACATCTGTAGAGGTTTTTTTCATCATAACCTGAAATTTCACTTATCCAGCAGGGCCTCGGATGTTTTAATCCGGATATGGGAGTGATTACTATTCTTAAAACTGAACGAAAACCGAATAATTGTTGTTCTGGTGTTCTCTATGTTGGTATGGTGCTAAGTGCTAGAGATGATTGCAAAAATGAAGTGCATAGGCTGCATAAATGGAAAAAAGATTGTTTCGAAATTGTCTTGGATATACCTTATGCTATGAGGATGTCGTCCAATACAGATACAAGAACGGGAAAATTATGTACATACTTGCCATGGTATACAAGAAATTGTAAAGGATAAAGAGATGTATTGTATTTAAAACATGTTAAATAGGTCAACATTGCTGAAAATTTTAAACCATTGTAAAAAAAAAAAGGATACGAAGTGAGAAACTGTATACAGTATTAGTGTACAAAATACCGAAACGAGGAAATATTAGTGAGATAAATACAGTGATTGAAAAAAATGGTATGCAGGTAAACATTGACATGTACAATAGCAAAGGATGGTGACAAACAGTAGTTTACATATAATATTTCAACTGGAAATTTGTTTGCCATTGCTCAGACATATTCCTATCTCATTGAAGTGTATGCATTTTTCACTAGCATTGTTCATTAGGCATTCTGAACTGTTTGGTAGTTGGCTGCTCTGATCACTTTTATTACATTACTGTATTGTAAGTGAAAAAATACTGATAGACACAAATTTTTTCACTGGCTTTAAAAAAAAAAAAAAACTGTACATGTTTACCTCTGAATTTTTGAATTGGGTACATATCCCTTTTGGTTGTTAACAACATAAAATTCTCTTTATTGCAGGTATGTTGAAGGCGGCAGTCAGATTTGCCACCTGAACCTGGAAAAAGAAATGAGGGGGATGATCTTTTACCCAAGTTAGACCAGTTTGAGCCTGTCTGCTTGTATCCAGTCCTCGCCGTATAAGTAAGTTAAAGAATGATTTATTTTTACTGTCGATGACCGGGTAAGGGCTTCTTTGTGGTAGGGTTAGGGGATCCTTGTCGTCGTTGTTTCTAATGAACATGAAATGGCATTTTCTCCGTCAGTTTGAAATGAATTTTCTTTCTTTAAGTCTTTGTACATTAGGATGAATGGTGAAAATCTTCTGACGGCTTTTTATAGTCTCCAATTCTGTCCAGCAGCAAAGAATATACCTAATATACAGAATGGTCTTCCAGATATCATTTTGGCGCGATGGGCTTTCATTATTTCTCTCAGTTTTTTGCGTGGGCCAAAGAGGACCCTGGGTATTTATGCCATCCAGCCGGGGCCATAGCACCAAGCGATGAGTGCCAGTTTGGGGAGATGGTGGAGTTTCCACCGTTCTCTTGGCAACATTATGTGTGCCGGCAACCCCGGGGTCTGTCACAGGTGGTGTACGTTCATGGATCCCACCAATGGAGTAGGGGCTCATTTCAAAAGACGTCAGCGAACAGCCTGTAGTAACTGAAGAAGTCAGCGCCTTGTTGGGGTGTCTGGACATCAGTGACAGTGAACCCCACCTAAAATTTCTTCCCATTAGGTGAAGGGTAAGGTTCCGATGACTATGATGGGATAGGGCAGCAATTGGCGGCCATTAGGTGCAACTGAGTGTCTGGTGGACATCGACGGCGGCCTTTTGATACAGGTATTGCAGTCTGTATCAACTAGGAAGCTCCTCCAGAAGGCGCACTTGGCATTGTATTTACGATGGGGATGGGGAGGCTATAAGCATTTCTGAGAGTGGACGCCTCGCTCGTCTTTTCTCTGGTGGCATTAGGACACAGTTCCAGGCTTTCTTCCTAAATTGATGGTAGTAAAAGCATAATACATGCAGTTGAGGGCATCCCTTATACATGATTTTTTTCAGCTGTATTTGTAAGGGATTGACTTCTCTGGCTTCTTAGATTCCATGTGCTGTATGTTGGGAGTCTTTGGAGGCCTCCAGCAACTCTTCCGCATTTTTCAGGAGGTCTGCCCCGGCCTAACTTAGAGAAATTTATATAATAAGAATTAATATTCTACAAACATCAATATTTGCGAATTGTGTATGTTGTTATGTTCCAGCCGTCTTCCTCTAATATCTTCATATGATTTCATCAGGCTTAAAAAGTCTTGAAAAAGATGAATCATTGCGTATAACAAAGGTTCATATATCTAATGCTGGTGCAGTAAGAAATAAAAGTCACTTTTTAAATAAAATTATGGACTTATTAAACGAAAACAAATCATACGAAATTCTGATCTCGTATCTCTGCAGGCGAATTAGCGTTCCTTCCAACATAATAAAAAACCTGATAGATCATACATTGTTCAGTAGGCTGTATTTCTGTAACTTTTTTTATAAATGAACGCGTTATATTTGAATCTTGATTTTCATGTCGTCCTTTTCGATATCATATATTTGTTTCTAAAAGTACCTGTTGACAACCTATTAGAATTTTCACGTAACTAGTTGAAAAGAATTAAGGCATTCCTTCGATTTCCTGAATCGTCTCTTTACTAAAAAAAGACTTTGATAATTAACCATCTGGTCCATTTTTTTACTATTTTATCTTTTTGCAAAACAGTCTAATTGAACCCAGCGATGCTTGAATAAACATGAAAAGATCTTGGCACTAAATTCTTGACTGTTGATATTATCCTGTGGTATTCGCTTACACTAAAGTCAGTAACCTTTAGGGTTATGTGAAGCTATAGTAAGACGTGCGAAGTGTAGTTCGTTCAATGAAGCGTTTGATTGCTATGATCTGGATATTTGTCCCTCTCTGACATTTTGAACTGCCAGATGATGATGATGTACGTAGCTATTGTGCTCATCACCTGAAAAATACATGTGATTACTAATAAAATTCCGTGCATTATTCGGAAAAAAATTTAATGATGAAAAATCCGTGAGAAAATATGTATTCGAGTTTTCATTGGAAAAAAAAATCTTTCTTCTACTGTATATGAATTCTATTTTGATGGAAAATATCTCACAACAGCCCCACGCTTTCAGTGGTTCCCCATCCTTTCTTTTTTGTTGTAAGATGCTTCCTTTCAGTTATTATCAATACTAAGATAAAGTACTGAATGTACGGCTCACAATACTTCATGTTCTTTGGCCATTATATGCATGTCTTTTTACACGCATAGCACAAGAGTAAATTAAGTTGATAGCGTCACCCTCCTTTTATTTGGCATGATAACAAATTTTCACGTATTTTAAGTAGATAATGGCCAAAAGTACAAATGGTGTGACTAATAGATCTATATAAAGATATATCATTCACAACAGAGTTATCCGAAATTTGCACGAAATTCCAAACAAAATTCACCCAGGTAACGTTAAAAAGAGATTTTTTTTTTATTCAAATACCTTACCTGAGTCAATTTCATACCTACCGGAATAAGGCAATGGCGTCCCATTGAAAAAAGGCCAAAAGGGGAAAACGTGGTTTCGTTTTCAAGCTGATGAATAACACGTGACATCTGCGACGGTAGGAAAAAGAAATGCACGTGAGCGATTTTACTGTGGTTTGCACTGGATATATTGATTTCATGAAGGTTATACTGTCAGGTCAAGCACTGGGGCAATTTTCACTATTCACTGCCTAGGACCATTAAAAGAGGATTGACGTGGTTGCAGAGCAAGATAAGAGAGGTCCGGAAAGTACCGGAGGTGAAGTACAAGGATCTAAGGGTGGAGCTGGGAGAAACCCCGCACTAATGGTTCGAGAGGTTGGAAAGCTAGATTGAAGAAAAGCTAAAATTGGGTTAAAGCTAGAGGCCTGAGGGACACTGCGAGTACCTTTTATTAATACCTACAGTGCACCATATTGGGTTTACTGACGGCACTATTCCCTCTATAGGTAGCTTTACGGGAAAATCTGCCCTTAATTCCGGAAAGGCCTTTAGAGATCTTTCATCGTTCGAGTTTGACAAAACGCTGCTTGCTAAATTTTCAGTGCATTTCAGGGTCCCTTAAGTCATGATCAGAGTTTACAAAAATAAACAAAAGTGTTCACAATCAGACATGTCATTATTGAGTTGTCAAGAAATGATTAGCAACAGTAAACAAAATCGTCTTCCTCTTTAGAATTATGATAGAGGACATACTGGACCTACCTGTTGAGAGATGGCTGGATCACGTACAAGTTGTATCCCAGCGCGAAGAGTTTGAACCCAGTCGCGCCTCTGAATAGAAAAAAAAAAGAGGGAGACCTAAGCCACGAAAAACTTAAACTAAAATACAAACACCTGTGAACGATGATTTCATAATAATTATCTTTTTCATTTCTAGTCAAATTTTCCAAAACATGTACTGTATTTTAGCGACATCTCAGTGCAAACAAATACATATCTCATTATTAGGCAAAATATTCGAGTTCACATGGTTTCTGAGATCTCAGTAATTTCCTGTTTTAAGGTGACAGCATTAATTTTTTTCGCAAATTAGCCCAAAACCTTGTGAGCCCTGTGTTCTCGTTTTATATATTCCTTTCTGAACTCAGTCAACTCAGTGGCGTAACTAAATGGGGCGGGGGGGGGGGGGGCCCGGTCCGCTCTGAAGGCATCGTCTGGGGGAGCAGCACTCTGGCGTCTTTTGATGTTGTTATTAGCGAATTCACTTCTAAGAAAACTCGCAGGGTTCCGTTGTTCTGTGTTGTTTTTGTTTTAGCTTTATGAAATAAAATAAATAACTCAGATGTTAAGGCTTAAAATGGACGTTTAATTTTCACCACTCGAGTACTTTTTAGTACCTCGGGAATGGGCGGCACCTTCAGAGTCTGCCTGCCCCCCCCCCCCCCCCCCCCCCCCACAACGGTGGTTACGCCACTGAATCAAAAATCATGCCTCTCTCAGAGAGTGATGCAGCATACGCAATCCACTTGTTCCAAGCATGTACTGTACATATCTTTGTTTCATTACTTCTTCTTTGGAGATACGTCCCTGAGATTACTTTCAGGCAACATCTTTTAAGGAGACCATCCTTCTCACATCACATTTGTTGCGCTCCTAACATTGGAAGAAAATATGAACATTAAAAAATCGATAAAGACGTAATACCCCTTTACATTGAAATAATTATCTTAATAAGTTGTGAGCCGGCTTTTTTTTTTTTTTGCTTTAAAGGTAGATTTCCTTCATATTCAATGAACACTCTGAGAAAGGTTACACATGAGAGTCTTACGAAGCTCCACTGGATATCCGGATGATCTTTTCATAATACTGTAATAGCTAAAACGCAGTTTTGAAAAAAAAAAAAAAAGTGCTATCAAGATAAAAATAGAAGTAATGCAAACATGCGGAGAAATGTTTAATTTATTTCTACTCCCTATTTTTTCCATCGTGTCCTTCGAGAGTGGACGCTTAATATGTTTAATTTAACGGGTATTTTTATTCTTTCTTTTTATGCAAAATGGTTTAAGGTACCGAAAAATGTTTGTCAACACTTACGCCCATGCACAAGAACTGGGAAAAAATGTCTGAAAATATCCTCTTTCAAATAGACAAAACAAGTCGAACTATCAAGTTACTCTTAGGTTACTTTTTCTTATGGGCATTAAATATAGATATCTGGTATAGTTACTAAACAAGTTAACTATATTTACAACCGTCACAGTCAACTTTCTTCAGACGGCAACTTTGAACAAAGTTGCCCCATTTACATTCTGTAGTGTAAAGCGCTTTTGAAATTTAATTTCTTTTTCTTCTTATCTTGTTTATTGCATACTCCGCTAATTTTTCTGTAAATTTGATTTTGATGAATGATTTTGAGCATTGCGAAATCGGTTATGAAAAGATATACAAGTAAATTTGTCAATGAATAACTTGTGGCGTGGGTGTTTCAGTGACAGAATCTGGCAATGACAACACTCAAGTATGGAAATACCAGTCAAATTTAGGGCAAATGTCAGGGTTAGACGACAGACTTTATTGTTTATTCATGCTTGAACATGAATCATATCTGGGAGTGCTGGGTGCCAGGGTGCCAAGTGGTTGTTCTTAGTTATGAACAGATTACGGACAAGACTGGCAACATATTGGTGAAACTTAGCCTACAAAATAGTATTTGCAGAAGAAATACAATAACGACATATTATGCAGAGCGGATCATAATGACTCACCTTTGCAGTTAGAGGATCGGGGGAACACAGGACAAATACGAATGTCGTAATAGCTTCAACAACGGGCAACACTGACGATGGGTATTTTTGAATTCCTTCTGTAATGACTAGAAATGTATTTTGAACTGCGCTGAAGAAATACGGAATGATAACCAGTATAATCGGAATGCTCTCGTAATGTGTCAGTGCTTTCACTACCAAGTCGATTCTCGCAATAAACGTGAGAAGCCGGTCTGTTTTTTCTTCCAGTGAGACTGACATTTTCTCCTCAGTGATTCTGTCTGCATTTCTTATCTTTTGTGTTTTGTTGATACACTTGACCTGAACCCTGCGATACATAGCACGGGATTTCTTTGCTTTAGATGACAACATTTTAGATTTAATCTTTGTAAAGATTAAATGCCAAATCTTTGTTTTTTCTTCTTTTCCATTTTGAGTAAAATAAATTTCATTGAGAACCTTTTCTCCAAAGATGCATTTTATCTTTTGGTCTAACCGTTCGGACAATGTTCTAGAA
Source organism: Macrobrachium rosenbergii (assembly GCA_039081455.1). Taxonomy (NCBI): domain Eukaryota; kingdom Metazoa; phylum Arthropoda; class Malacostraca; order Decapoda; family Palaemonidae; genus Macrobrachium; species Macrobrachium rosenbergii. The sequence goes on from JANJGK010002326.1 coordinate 32,763, forward strand.
ATCAAGTAAATAAAACAGCCTGTTGGGATGTTATGGAGAGGAACAAAAAGAACGCAAACATAGAAAGTTACAAAGTTTAGAGCGACGATCCCGTCTGATGTATTTTTCCTTAAGTCATCGGCGACCAGGAGCATCAGCATAAGCATAACACAGAAGCGCAAAGCAAAGACTGCATACACTGGGAGGAAATGTCGTTTTGAAAGGCAGTCTCGCGTTACAAGTTCATATCTTAGAAGACGTGCTATGCGGGCTAGTCTTTTGACGGAAAAGACTAAGTAATATTGCAATAGTGTAGCATTAACGACGAAGATGAAATTCATCGTATTCTGTACCGTATAGATAGTACTGTTTGCACTTGTTTTCATAAGGCTTACATGCGCCATACAGGCCGTTGTCACTGCTATGATTAATATGAAGGACCAAATGGTATACAATATATTCCGCTTCAGAAAAGGTTTTCTCTTTCTGGTAACTATTTCGCCTTTGTGTATCAGTTCGAGGTTTAGGTCATAAGGGAATCCTCCCCACAGCCTCATTAGTTGAAACATGAAGTAGATGTGGTTTCTGAAAACAGTATTCATCTGCTCTAATTATTTTCAAGAAGCCTGGAACAAAGTCGTGAAATAACAAAGCCGTCTTCCAGATATTTGTTTTCTTCTTTCCTCACATGAAGTTGCTCCCCAAATGGTGTCCTTCCTTCTATTAAACGCCTTCGGTCAGGAAGACAAGGACGAGTAGTGTCCCCAGTAAACACTGGGCAATACACGCAGTGGAGGAAGGCGATGTTTTATAGATCGGAAGGGCCCTCCGCCCCTGGCGTAAACATTTGTTGGATAATTATGAGACAGCAAAAATATTGTCTTTTTCTTCAAGTGTTTTTCAAGGCTGATATATTAAATTGCTTTTACGTTCGCAGTCCTTATCATAGAATTATTACCATCTGCAATAATGTTCAAAGACAGGATCATTACTGCATTAACATTATCAATAATTAGTACATCAGGCTAGATATATAATTAATGAATTTGTTTTTGTAACTTCTTCAAATTTTAAGAATGAAATGTAATAGATTAATATTCATCCTACCGAAAACAAAAACTTAACAATCCAATGATGACATAGCTAATGAGATCGAGTTTGGACGGAATGGTTCCTATTTTTTTTTTTTTTTCTTTTATAAATGCGCTGCCTGTTCCTATTGGTTGACGAGGAATTCTCTCCGCCAATAGTTTAAACCAATGACTTCCTTTCCAGAAAATAATGAATAACTGTGATAGTATCCTAAATTTTGTTCGTGAAACTTTACATACTCAATTAGCACTATAAACAACATTAATTTTTTTATTAATTTCCGATCATTATATTGAAATTTAAATTACCTTTCTCTCTGAGTCTGACGCGCATAGTCTTCATGGCGAAGTAAAAGATGTTATCAGTGTCTTAAACACTGTGGATAAAAAATGTAAATAAAGAGTAGCTGCAAGCTATTTGCAGATTATATCTCTTGAATACCTTCATGTTTCGAAACTTGCGGTCGCCCACGTTTAGAGCAGACTCCAGGCCATGTGCATCAATATTCTTATCTTAAAATAGTCAGTTCTGTTCAATCTGCTTTCAGAAAGGATAAATTCGAATATGTAGCTCATCAACATTAACAATATAACTATATATAACAACAACAAAATTCTGATAACGCTGCTCGTAGAACCAATTTGCTCTGACTTTAATAGAAATTAAGTAATGCTGCCGACGTGTGCTATAATCACTAATGGATGTTCCCAAAATCATTACAAAATTCGCCGCAAACATAGTGTTCAAATGAACGAATGAGAAGCTTTATTTAAGAAAAAAATTTTAGATTGATTCCCTTTAGCCAGCCAACAAAACATATCAATTAATGATTCGACGTTTTGCTGTAAATAACGTAGCGTAAATAACGTAGCACGTGAAACATTAGATAATTCATTTTTATTACTCAAAATTCGACCTTAGGCCACTAACACTCATTCAAATTCATGCACGTTATTCATATATTATTTGTAACTTCGCACTATTATTATTATTATTATTATTATTATTATTATTATTATTATTATTATTATTATTATTATTATTATTATTATTATTATTATAAAGAGATTTTGTACCTCAACCGGGACAGAGCTCAGGATTCTTATATGACAAAAGCCATATAAAAAGTGAGGATCTGAGTAGCCTACTCATCAGTTCCTTAGGGTTGCCTAGGCAGGCTGCACATCTTGCATACTTGCGAGTTTTACAGAGCTTCCTAACCAGCTACACACTCAAATGATAGCATTTTTACATGCTTTTATTTAACTTGGCTTCTACTTCTGTCTGTCTGTCCGTTTGGGTCAAAGCTTGTAACTCAATTTTCGACCTGTTCCCTTCGTCCAATGGACTTGAAATTTTGCATGGTTACTCAATCTCGGTGACAATATAACCTTACATGATCAGTAGGTCAGGGAGTTACCTCTAATGACCCTACAATGAACTCTCTCAGTATCTCAGGATTTGTATGAAACTCTTCAGAGTTTTCTTACCTTCTTGCACTCAGTTGAATAACTTAATAACTCTACGGATTTTTCAAACCTATTTTGACTCGACAGGTTATTACGTTCAATTTTTTTAGCTACAATCATAAATTTAAAAGTACAAAATAATTTTTGAGACACACCAGGATCTTGTAGCATTTCCTTCCATGTATGCCGCCAAATCTTTTATTTTTGTAGACATGATTGTAAGAAAATGTTGGTGTGTCTCAAAAAATTATTTTTTTTACTTTTCAGTGCATTTTAATAAAAGCATGTTTATTTTTTTTTTATTTTCAGATTACCTCTGTATCCTGCAGTTATTCTTTTCCATGTTAAAAACGATCACAACTTCCTCCTCTGCTAGGTGATTTCACTCCTCAGAAAAAAAAAAAAAACAAGAGATCGAAAAGGGTAAATTTGCTTTAACCCAATTCAGGCTTCTGTACCTCTAACAATCACTTATATTCAGTATGTTGATGAATGTTATCTGAGAAAGATAATAATAACAATGACCTAGTGTCTGTAATTCAAAGAGAACTAAGGATAGGCGGAAGATAAAACAGATAGAGTGTGTAAAGTAAGAAAATTGCTTTCCACGGAGGCACCAAAGTACAAAGCCAATGGGCAATATATGAATTTGTCATCATAAATCTGATGGAAATCAGGACAAAGTCACATGCTTGAGGACTTAGGTTCTAACTTTGTGTGTAACTGGTCTTGCCATCGCGATCCCGATGTGACGTTGAAACTTGATTCTTTTACACACGTAACTGTTTGATGACTATTTTATTGTGATGATGATGATGATGATGATGATGATGATGATGATGATGATGATGATGATGATCTCTAAGGACGCTACTTTTAACAGCCTCCTTTCAAAATGACAGTTGTTTTGTCTGAGGTGAATTTGTATTTTGTCTTCTCTATTAATCTGTTTACTTCCTTTTTCTGTAAAACATAATCAGTTGCTATTTTATCTATTCAGGAACAGAAACTGTCAGGCATTTTTAACATTTTATTTTACTGTCACAAAGCAAGGTTGCAAAATGCTGTTAACATTTTTACTTGCTCTGAAGGACGAGAGTGTAACAAGATACGAGGACTAATGTTGTTCTTTCAAATTAACCTGGCTGTTTGTTTCCACGAGCATTTATTCCTTGAATAGCCCTCGAGTGAAATTTGTAACTGTGGAAGAAAAAGAAAAAAACTCGGTCCTAAGAAAGCAGAACGGGACAAGCGAGACTGGAAAGCCTTTAAACCAAATGGAACCTATTGGTGAAAGAAGAAATATCACGAAAGCAAGTCCTAGTATGGTCAGACAGGTCGGGAAGGAAAGAAAAAACTGGAAAAAGGAAACAGTTTTCGTTTGAGAGAATTATGTTCAAGTAGGAGGCAGAGGAATGGTGGTTTACGTTACGTCGTTTAGTTGTTGGAGGGCAGAGATAGGAATAGACAAAAAATAGATACATACCGACTTTATTTCAGTACCTATTTCAAGTTGTCGAACTTAGAAAGTGAGATAAATACGTCTTTAGTGATACGGTCGGGAAAGGAAATAGAAACAACTAATAGTTATAGGAAAAGTGGCGTTGTCATTCAAAAGAATAATTCTAAAAAATAACAACGGTTTATTAACGAAGAAAAGGGGGTTTTAGGGGAGAATGCTAGGAAGGTTGTATAAGAAATGGCCGAAGCGGAGAAAGTGGCTTCTTCATTTTCTTCACAGAGTCCACTTTCAATGTATTTTTTTTCCTGATTGTTTTATGCTAGTCGCCTTGATTCATTATGATACAACCCAGTATGGTACAAACAAATTAGCCAATTCTATTCTAATTACATCAGGACCCGATTATGATGCAACAACTGTTTCCGAGAGAGGAGGGCAGAGCAGCAACGTGATAAGAAATATTCTGTAGGCGAACAATGTCGGTGGGGAGAGGTGTGGTGGCGGGTCGTGGCACTGATATGTGAACGGGTAACATTTCTGGGCTCAGTTGTAAAGGCCTTCTCTTTTTATCAGTTTATTTTTTCCCGTAGGGTCTGATGAATAAATCAGGAGGGCGCCTGAGGTAGATCCATATAGCGTTGGTTATTTTGTTTGATTATTTTGAAAACCTACACTCGGCAGCCTACATAGCTAATTTAGCTGTAAGTGGCAATGGTTGGTTTTCTGTTCTCTGTGACACTGAAGTGAAATGAAAAAGCTAACTGGCTGAATTTATTCCTGAAGAGGCAAATATAAAATTCCTGCTTGATTTATTTCTTCAGGAAAAGGGATATAAACAAACATGCCTGTTTGAACTAGGGAATCCTTTATAAATCATAATAATAATAATAGTAATAATAATGAAAAAAATTCAACACAAAATCAAGTATAAAAGAAATAAATTTCTACTTCACATCGGGATCGAGCCGAGGTCTCTCCATTGGTAGGCAATGGTGGCACCAGTCGAACAACAAAGGTCATGAACAATTTAAAGCATAAATGCTTATACCGTGTGATTGTGAATAGATTTCCATCATTTTATAAGACAAATTACAATATTTTATCTATTGGCTTTATAGTTTTGTTGAAACAGTAGAAATAATGTTATATATATACACACGCACACCCACACACACACACACACATATATACTCGTATATATATATATATATATATATATATATATATATATATATATATATATATATATATATATATATATATATATATATATATATATATATATATATATATATATATATATATATATATATATATGTATATATATATATATATATATATATATATATATATATATATATATATATATATATATATATATATACATTATATACATATACAGTATATGTGTGTGTATGTGTGTATATATATATATATATATATATATATATATATATATATATATATATATATATATATATATATATATATATATATATATATATATATATATATATATATATATATATATATATATATATATATATATATATATATATATATATATATATATATATATATATATATATATATATAATATATATATATATATATATATATATATATATATATATATATATATATATATATATATATATATATATATATATATATATATATATATATATATATATATATGTGTGTGTGTGTGTGTGTGTGTGTGTGTGTGTGCGTTTGAGAATCTACTCCCATTACCATTTATATATATCTTCACAGTCTGGATATGAGCTTTTTGGCCCAAATCTTCCTTGAAAGCTTAAATCCTTTACCGGAAATATACAGAAACACAAATGGAAGTCGATTCTTCTTATCAATTTTTCCCTGGCTGTTTAATGGGCGATCTATCTCCTCCTTTCAGATAGGTCTGGACGGTTTTTCTTTTCATTTTTTTATGGAAACTGTTGGACGCCCAGTTCCAGAAGGATTATAATTTTTGCCTCATTTTTATGGTTTTTCCTTTTACATTTCTCCCAATCTCTCGCTAAAGTTTTAGTTTTCTGTAAAAGAAAACTACTAAGATGGCTATTTGTCTGCCCGTCCGCACTTTTTCTGTCCGCCCTCACATCTTAAAAACCACTGAGACTAGGGGGCTGCAAATTGGTATATTGATTATCCACCTTCCAATCATCAAACATACAAAATTGCAGCCCTCTAGCCTCAGTAGTTTTTATTTTACTTAAGGTTAAAGTTAGCATGACCGTACATCTGGCACCGCTATAGGTGCCACTAACGGAGGCCACCACCTGGCCGTGGCTGAAAGTTTCATACAGCGTTATACGCGGTATGGAAGTTTCATACAGCATTATACGCTGTTCAGAAAACTCGATTGCACCGAAGAAACTTCGGCGCATTTTTTACTTGTTTCCTTTTACATTTCGCCTAATCTCTCGCTCCAGTTTTTTTTTTTTTTAATATACTACAGGAGACATTCTCCATTCATCTCCATATACTTTTTTTTAGGAAAGAGGTGCATACAACGTGAGTTTTAATCAGGGCGTATTACTCAGAAGGTTCGAGGAGAGGAGAGTGTGCAAAGAACTAAAGAGATTCTGCGAAGGAATTTAGTTAGTTTGTATTTGATTTTCCCTTTTTCCACTTCTCCTTTCATTTATTGATAATGGTCTCACATAAGGTACCGACGTCCAGCGCATTTTATTAATTTGGCATGGGGGGGGGGAGGGAATTTTATGCTAACTGAAGGTAGATTTGCTCATTATAGGATTTAATAAGGAAGAGGAAAGAAACATTTATGGTTACCAATAGTCTTACTGAGCTACTCCAAGCAGCCCTATATTTCAGTGGAGAGTTGTTGAGCTATATATTTGCGAGTGTTTGTCTTTTAGTTTTTACTAAAATTTACGTCACTGCAAGAGAGCATAGATGATATGAGAAACGGTATGCAAAAAAGCTACATACTTTGATCGTGTATCCCACGTAAATTACAGGTCAAAGCTGTGGCATCCTTGAAAGCCATTTCAGGTATAGAAGAATACGGGTTCCATTTGAATACATCGTCCACATCCACCCTAGACTTGACATAGATTCCTACTTTGCTCGTCGTCATAAAAAGAGAACAACATTGCTCCTAGAGAGGCCAACTAGAGAGGTCTATGGACAATTTCCCCAGACATCATTTACCGAGGCTGAGAAAACCGTCTTTAGGAGAAAAATGTAAATCTGCCAAAAATAAAACGCTTGACAATTAACCAGGTAGTTTGGGGGAAAGGGCGATAGTTTGTAAGGAGATAACAAAAGAAAAACGGTCCGCTGGGATAGTGGTTAGTGTCACATGCCACTCACATGTCCCCTGTCGCGTCTCCCCCAGGGCGATGAAAAATGATTGGCTCCGTATCACGATCAGTTACTGCTGCAGTGTGGGGTCTGTGGTGGGAGGCTGAATCCGACATTCTTTGGGAGCTTGAATTTCAAATCATTGGCCCCTGTGCGGTTGTTCCATATGACTAGGCTTCATCTATTGAAATCATCTGTGGGGCGGGTTAAGGTTTTTATTCACTATTTAATGTCAATCGTTCCTTTATTAATGAAAACTACTTTCCATTGAAAGAAAAATTTTTTAATCATTAAACGTGTTATAATTTTTTTTATGAACGCGTTAAATATAACCACTGCTGAAGTTCATTTAAACCAGTTATGATGACATGAATAAATGAAAACCCACACAAGAGGTTAAAAGAAGAAATTGAAAAATCTGTGGTTTTACGCTACGGTTATTCCTCTGCCAGTCCTTTGTCAGTAAAAGCTATCTACCAGCAGCGTAGGTCGCTCTGGTGTTTCCCCTAATCAGTGGCGCTAGATGGATAAAGGCTGTAAGGTGGCATCACTGTCTGTCCATTATATTTCTTTAATTGTTAAAAGCTTTCTCTTTTTTTTTATCAAAATTGAATATATATTTATATATATATATATATATATATATATATATATATATATATATATATATATATATATATATATATTCCTTAATTGCCCCCGGAAATGTGTTTTAATGTTGTAAAGATATATACCATTTATCTATGAATGTGATTGCTAAGTAATTTTGTAGATTTTGTCTGATTTGCTGGTGAACTTTCATTAAACATAAGTACATGCTCTACTGCTGTCCGTATGAATCCACTGCGGGAAAGATATTGGATAGTATAAGTCACTAATACAGCCACAGTGTGTTCCAGGGGAATTATATATCTAATTTAATGGACACAGTATTGTGGGGCTGCGTTATGAGGCCAGCATTTGGACGTTATGCCACATCTGAGAACCTAAGAACAAAATTAATTCAAACAATGTTCCAGCGACAGACAAAAAAATGATGGAGAATTTTATATCGACTAAAATTAACCTTTGAAGAAAAGAAAGGTTTTTTGAAGAGGCAAAAATGTCATACATACATAAATGTTTGATGAAAGAAACCGAGAACTTTTGCATAATACTTCGTTACGTGTTTTATAAATCAGCAAATTCCTTTGAAGTTTTCCTAAAGGGTCATTAATTTTTAATGGATGAAAAAATCCGCTGATGTCGAAATTTTGCAAGCATAGGAAAGGAGATTTTCTCTTAATAATTAACCTTTCTCCTCTCTGAATTTTCGTGGAAATGATGCTGTAAAGAATCAAAAAATAGAAAAGTTTATAAAAGACGGCAAATTTTTGAGCAATATAGTTAAGAAAACAATTCCACATAATTCCGATATACTGACGTTTTCCCTGGACACTTTAAACTCATCCTTTATGTTTCTAAGTTAACATGTTAATTAAGAAATATATTTTGGGTAACAATACTAAAGAGAATAAAAAAATACGTAATACGGCATGTTCATGTGAAACTGCATCAAAGACGTTCTGTGGATGATTCCTAGCCAAAACCTTACCATAACAAAACGTTCCTTGACACTATCAGTCAGAGGGTTTCTTTGTCAAAACGTTACCCGTAAATGTTGTCAAAATTCCGTATGAAAATACATATTCAAGTCATGCGAAATACACGTTAAGAGAGTAAGAGATTAAGAGAGAATACAAGTTTTTAAATCTTCTTATTGTCTCCGATTTGTGGTGCTGTTTCTTACTTCCATTTACATCTGTCCAGTTATAAAATAAACACCATCATATTTCATTTTTTATTCATAAAAACATTTATTTATTAGTTGAAAAAAAAATGTTTCCCGTGGCATTAAAGAATTGGAAGCAATTTCATTCAGTTGTACAGACGGATCTTTTTCTATGCGGCCGTCCCCACAAGTCTTTCTTATTCAAAACACGAGGATGAGGAGACTTATGATTCCCAACTTTAGTGGACATCCTCTCTGTAATCCTATCCCAGTAAAAGGATTGATACGCATTAGGGTATTAACACACAAAGGTGTTTCTGGTTTGATAGTTTGACCTACAGACTGGCCAGGAGAGAGAACACATGCTCTCGCGTGGTCATATTCGTCTGATAAAAATATTCATACTTTTAAATATGAAATATGTTGATGAAATATGTACTTCGATAAATAGTCTTCAATAAGCAACGCTGAGTCTCATAAGGTACTTGAGTGACTTATTGCTGCACCTGTCTTTATGTCATTATTGTATAATCAATTCAGTCTCCGTTATTTTTTACACACACCATAGGTCACTCAGGGTAATTACATACACAAAACCACACTCACACTTAAACATAATATATATATATATATATATATATATATATATATATATATATATATATATATATATATATATATATATATATATATATATATATATGTATATATATATATATATATATATATATATATATATATATATATATATATATATATATATATATATATACATATATTTGTATGTATACATATGTATACCTACAGTATGTCCACACACGCCCACAAAGATACGCACACACACCCATATATATATATATATATATATATATATATATATATATATATATATATATATATATATATATATATATATATACATATACATATATGTGTGTGTGTGCGGATATGTATGTATGTATATATGTATGTATTCCTGTACATGTTTAGTTGACACTTGGAAAACTTGAATATTGAATGGAGTGAGAGCTATAGATGAATATAGCAAGTACAGACGATCCCATGAAAGACCCGAGAGAGGATTTAATCACCTGCATGAGTACATAAAGTGAAAGAAAATCATCTTCCTCCAGAACTCTTGTCCACGTGTGATTTAAATCCTCTCTGGGATCTATCAAGCGATAACGGCTGCTTACTGCGTTAATATCTGGACTTCTTGTATTCATTTGTTTGATTATTTTTAGAGAATTGGCTCAATTCCGGCGAAAATATTATTTCATTGTTACCGTGCACACTTAGATTATTGAAATACTTAACATTAAAGAAGATAACCCAGCACTGATAATCATAAAATATTTTTGATTTACACTGATCTAAACTCATTACAAAATGAGTGGGAAATGTGACGATAACGAGTGTCACAGCCAGGGCTTTTTCCAAACTGCCATGGACTCGATGACCTATGTTCGGTGCGAATTAATTGGGTGAAACAACTAGTTATGATACATCCACTGTATAATACTCTCCAAAAATAAACAAACCCAATTGTATTGTAGAATGTGTAGGATAACGGTATATTGGCCTTCGTGAATGTTGAACACAAAGCAGGGAACGTTAATCTCCAGGGACTTTGCAATGATCATGGATGAAAAGCACACTCAGGGAGGTTCCTTTTGACTAAAACCTACTCTCTTTCTAATCCTAAATCCTTTTCCGATATCTAATGACCGATGGGGCTCATTACATTTAACTCGTTGCTTCATTACTTTCACCTTAAGTCAGGACTGGCATTTCAAAAGTCCTCTATCTAGGAGTTGTACGTTATGTTGGCGTTATGTATAAGCGTTAGTTTGCCATTTCATAACTGTTATAAAACATCTTTTTCAGTTCTTTAATTGCTATTTTTTCGTTACACAACTTAATCTCTTGTTATAACTATTTTGTTTAAAGATTTTTTTTTTTTTTTACATTAGTGTGATATCGACGTTTATGTTTCATTACATTTAGCCGCAAATGTTATGGCTGTTGCAACCTATTTTTCAATGAAATTTTTGAACTAATCTATGCAAAATTTTGTACAGGACCCAATCTTCATACAAGATACACAAGCACACACACACACACACACACTCATGAGCTTTCACACATACAGGCATAGATTTTACAGTCACTGTAGAAAGGCATGTTGAGTTAATTTTCGTTTCTTTTTATTTGTTAGGGCATTTGAATAAACGGAAACCGAGTTTTCTTTGTTATTTACCATTTTTTTTTTATGTTTGCTAAATCCATAACCCCTTAATTGTGATTCTTTATCCTGTCACCACGTAGTTGGTTCTTCGAAACAGAAATTTTGTCATCTATCAAACCCTGCAATATGATCTGGCTTAGATACGTAGATGATATTTTTACTTTCTGGGACAATAGCTGGGGAGACTTTAATGAATTTTTTAATAGGCTAAATTTGCTAGTTTCGGCCATAAAATTCAAAACAGAATGGGAAAAGGAAGGAAAATTGCCGTTCCTAGATGCACTGATCATAAGAGAACAGAACAGATTCACAGTATATAAGAAACCCACTTTCGCTGTTTCCTATATTCATTTCTTAACCTACCACGATGTCTCCGTAAAGATCATGGTAGGGTGCAACTTATTCCTCAGGGGGCTTAGAACATGTTCAAATGGGTACCTAGATAAAGAATTCAACACGATCCGCCAACACCTAACGCAACTGCGCTACCCACCACACATTATCGAGAAGGCTATTAACAAAGCGAATAAAATATACTACAAAGGTCCCACTCACAACAGACAAATAGATTTTAACAACAAAATAAAGCTTCCGTACGACGAAAACATCCAAAAAGCCATAGAACAACTCAGGTCTAACAATCTTTTTATCTTCCATTATCCCAAATCCATCGGGAGCGCGCTCATTAACGTATACTTAAATAACAAAGGGGAAGAAGCCGGAGTTTACAAGATTCCGCGCAGCACTTGTAATGAGATTTACGTGGGAGAGACAGGCAGGTCCCTCTCGCAAAGATTAACATGGAACAAAAGATCGGTATGGTATGCTTAGGAGAGTTCAGGGATTTTTCTACATATCAGGGATAGAGGCCATTCCATAAATTGGAGAGGGGCAGAGTGAGCTGGTTTTCAAAAGTAGCTGTCCGTACAAGAGAAAGATGCTGGAATCTGCTATCATCAATCAAACCAACAATATGCACTTGTTAGGAGGACATTGGAAAGCGGATGAAATCGATGGGTTAATCCTTAAACCTCTTCTCAAACAGGTGCTCCAGGAAGCACGACCGCCAGACGAATCGCAAAACAGGAGTTAATGAGGCCAAAAACCACTAGGGAATTGTTTATATTCCCAACTTCTTGGGAACGGGCGCGTGTATACCATCGGAGACTTAATGCCACATCTACATATGCTTTGTATATATACTCCTGTAACATTTCATTTGTCCATATTTTACCAGTGAACAAGGGCACAGAAGGAAGTGCTCGAAATATATGGTTGCAACGTTCAAATAGTATTTTATGGGCCTTCTTATATTCATTATACTGTGGTATTACAGTAAAAGACATTCTCATATATATATATATATATATATATATATATATATATATATATATATATATATATATATATATATATATATATATGTGTGTGTGTGTGTGTGTGTGTGTGTGTGTGTGTGTGTGTGTGTGTGTCCTTTGCGCGTTATCCACCTTGAGAAGGGACTCAAGAAGGGGTTGTTTTCAGTACCTCATAAAGTCTTGGGATAAGGTTTCTGACAATTGCCCTTTTCTGACAGGGTATATTGGACGGCTTAAGTCAACGGAGATTGTAGTCATTATTGGAATGTGATTAACTCTCTGGGTTAATTCTTAAAATACGGAAGACTCCTTCCAAACGTAAGCAGATCTAGACAAGAATCTGTTGGAAGACGTACTTCTGTTTTATCTTCATCCAGATGGTATCATGATGGAGTTCTTAACTGTCATTTACCTTTTCTAGGAAAAGTTAATAACATTTTTATAATTAATTACGGAGCAGTAATTTCACTTACCTTAGCTTATGGTTCGTTATTCAAACTTTCATATAGCATTTTGAAAAAGGACTCATTCACATTTGACGGTGTGTATAATAGCATGCATTTGCAACGGAAATCTTTTTTTTTCCATCCTCTAAATACATAGTAATGTTATATTTCAGTTCTGAAATCCAGTCTGCATTTCAATTTCCTAATGCAGGAAACGGAGGCTCGAGTTTTGCCATTTCTCTACTCAAGTCTGCCTGCCTCTGGTGGGATCTGAGTATATGTTCTCTCTCTCTCTCTCTCTCTCTCTCTCTCTCTCCTCTCTCTCTCTCTCTCTCTTCTCTCTCTCTCTCTCTCTCTCTCTCTCTCTTGCAAGTGTATCAGTTTAACAATGCACTTGAAAAGAGAATATTTTGTGCGATAGGACTTTTTACTTACTAAAATATATACTAAGTTTTTATCTTATCAGGTAGGAACGAAATTTTATGCAATGCAACCCTTTGATAGACAGGAAATAACATTATAAAACATAAACGATTTAAAAGAAATATTGCCACTATCTGCTTTCACCAAAGCGAAAAATAGAATCCACATGCATTTCATGCTATTCAGGGAATAACTTGAATTCTTGAATTCCCTGATAGAGTCCTGTAATTTGAGTGTACAATTACATAATATAGCATAAAGACAGACTCAGAATTAAAGAATAAGGGCAATACAAAGATGGAGAGGAACCTGATAAATTCGATACAAAGGATAAACTAGAATGAACGTATAGGCTACTAATGATCCAGGAAGGTGAGAATTTAAAGGAAAAGCATTGTCTGAATATTTTGTAGAGAATAAGAAAATGATATAGATAATATAAAGAGAGAATTTCTTATAAATGGTGTCACTTTGGAAGACTAGACATTACTCCGTCGAGGCTCTTCTCTCTTTCTCCTCCTCTTTCTCTCTGTCTCTCTCTCACGCACATACCCACACAAAACCTTAGCTGCGACCCACAACGACCACGTAACATCTAAGTACATAATTCACTGCATAGACACACTGGGTTTTAGGGAAGCTCCATAACGCCCCCGCGGTCTGTTTAAAGGCTCGATTACACTAGGCTTCACAGCGCGCCTATTAGTCACCTCTGCCAGCATATGCCAGCCCACCTTGGTGATGCATCGTGCTGCATAGCGCGTTTTGCCTCTACACTATCTGAGTGCTGCTACCGGCAGCAGTATCTTCCTGGCAGCCACGAAGATTGGAAAATTAAGTGATAACTTTTCATTAAAAGGAAATAATGATCATGAAAAAATGGGTTTAACTTATAACATAAAAATATTTCTTATGGAAAATATTTTATCTCAGCATATCATGAACTCATTAAAATATTAGATAAATAATGGACAATACGCAAAATAGCAATACTCCATATTTATATTGATGAATCATTACACTAAACGACAACTTCTAAAATATACTTACCTCTATCAATTCCAATGATGAAGTTGACTCTCGTATATTGTCATCTTGCAAGAAATGAAGCAAATCAAAGCACCAAAGCTCAGGAACTTATAAATCATCTGTTCCAGCTCCTGAGTTTTTATTTTTTTTTTTTTATTCCCGTTCGGTTTTTTGTTGGCGCTTGTAATGGCCACGTCGCGTGTGGATTTTCCTTTTCATATTTTCTTCTGTTATTTTGTCGTCAATCAAAATCATCTCTTCCCTTAGTTTCTTCGTTGTGGTGTCACGTACATCTCTTTTTTTTATGCTTTTAATTTGACATTCCATAAACATGGATAATGCTGATAAGACTATCAAAAAGCGAATTTCTTCTCGTTTCCATTCCATGGCGATATCGGAAAAGGCAGTACTCGATGACAAATGAGAAGTTACGTGTGAGTAGTCGTTGGCAGAGTGTCTTGCTGCAGCCATCAAACTTGGCTTGATGGGTTGGGTGGTGCGGTCTGCGCCCTGATGAGCGGTGCTAACAAGAATTAGGGAGGAGTTGGCGATGAGTTTTATGTATGCAGCGCGCTGTGAAGCCTAGTGTAAACGAGCCTTAAGAATCAGAGGGAGAAAGCATACACTAAAATCTTGTGAGACAAGAATATCACTGTTGAGATACAATATATATATATATATATATATATATATATATATATATATATATATATATATATATATATATATATATATATATATATATATATTACATATACATATATATGTGTTTATATATATATATATATATATATATATATATATATATATATATATATATATATATATATATATATATATATATAAACACATATATATGTATATGTAATATATATATATATATATATATATATATATATATATATATATATATATATATATATATATATATATATATATATATATATATATTTATATTTATATATATATTTCCATAGAGGACCTCAATAATAAGGAAGGCTCAACAAAAGGAAATTCTTTATTTCCATGCTTTCTGGAGCAATGTACCTCCATTTTCAGGGAACCGAATGATTATATATGTATGTATGTATGTATATATATATATATATATATATATATATATATATATATATATATATATATATATATATATATATATATATATATATATATATATATATGTTAAGGACCACCTGTACCAGAAAGCAAATAATACGACAGAATGAGAATATTTAAAACTAAAATCTTAAAATCCTAAGAAAGGAAATAAACTAACATCATGCTGACTTGGTTTTGGACGTTCTCAGCATCATCAAAGTGGTGAAAGTAATGGACCCCGTCTTTGGCTGCGTAGGCTTGGTATGGAAGCAATGTGTTCATGGTGATATTCCAAAAATGTTCCAGTCACTTCAAAGAGCTGCTCACGTAACATGGACTTTGATTCCAACCTGTAAAAATACAGTAAATTCCAGACCAAAGTGGGTCTGACAATCGTTCTGTATGGTTTAATAGATTTTAAGAAATAAGTTAATGAGAATAAAATCCTGTTCTAAATCTCTTTGAAGTTATAGACTGTAAATAATGACGTGATACTTTTTTCAGAAACGAACAAGGAGCAAGCACAAGGTTTGTGGTCGCCTTGGCTCATCTCGCCCCTGCATTATTTCTACACCTGTTGGACATAGAAAGGTATGTGGTACTTTGCATTCAAAGATTATTGACAGTCTGCGATTTGGATGAAGTAGTTTGGGGAATCGTTATCCCAGAGAATATAGGGCGCCTTGTGGATACTTTTGCTTGTAAAAATCAATAAACAGGCAAACAGATATTTGTCATAAAAGCAAGCTACAAAAGTCGAATAAACATGATATGAAACTGGAGTAGATATATGAAGGAAAAGCCTGTCAAATATGAAATGGCGCAAGTTATGGATGTTTTGCCTGATGTGTCCAGTATCCTAATTTTATTTTTACATTATTGAGAGTGGCTGCTTGTTTATCTAATGCTTAAACATTTTCGACTAAAAATGCCTCAGTGCGACTAAGCATCTCTACAGCAAGACTTCAGTTTTACAACGAGACCTTTTACATTTTTCATTAAAACTATGATTTAAACCATTCTTGTCTATATGCTGAAACAGTCACTACCAATGGACATATATTCATTCTAAGCGAATAACTCGTGGACGTTTGGAGATGATGCAGTGTACTTGGGATAATAAACTATTGTACAGTGTCAAATGTTTTGGAAGGGTTCGTAAGAGAATGATTTGGAATGCGAATGATTAAAAATTGCGACAGATTAACTGTGGAACCAAAATGCTCTTAGAGTCTGGTAAAAGTCTTCAAACGTATTACAAAAGAAGAAAGTGATGTGGAATTTCATGAAAATCAAGAATGTGAGTTTTGAGGGAAGCCGAGAAAATGGAAACATTAATATAAATGTGTCAGGTATAAAAGATTAAGTTCTAGAGACGTCCAGGTATATATTATGACAATAAACTGCTTGAAACCTGAGGTAAATTCTATAATGTTTCGGTGAGCACGCCACTGATTTTTCATTTATTTTTTTAATAATGCTATTGGGAAAGCAATTTCTTACTAAGAAAATTTTTTTGTCGCTTCCTACACATTTTATGTTATTTACATTCTTGTATTGTTTGCTGCCAAGAAAGAAGTTTAGTATCACATTTTGTGAACTTTATATATCCGAATGCAAGAACATGAAGAAATTCTGATGTCCGGAGCGGTCAGGTGGACAACATGACCTTGTTCTGATATCCTGGATGCAGATTCGAATCCTGCTATGGACATCAGAATTACTACAAATTCTTGCATTTGGATCTAATTGCTTTGCAGTGACAAACTTATCCAAAAAGTGTGAAGAAGTCGAGAAGTTAATAGGGCGTTGTGGTTATTGCATATAGATTTATGTTTGTACAGTATATATATATATATATATATATATATATATATATATATATATATATATATATATATATATATATATATATATATATATATATATATATATATATATATATATATATATATATGTATATATATATATATATTTCTGCTGTTCACCCTCTATGCATTTTTATTGTAGGCAAATCATTCTAACAAAGACGACAAGGCGTCTGTTTATCGGCCGGGGTAGTGCACGTATTTCAAAAGTAATGTCTTTTTAGTTAGCATTAGGGCCTAAACCCATAGGGAAAGTTTCAGCAAGTAACCTCTATTGAAGGTGGTCTTAAGCTTCCTTTTCCCTGTTCTATGTTAGGCGATGTTTTGACAAATTTTCAGACTGCCCCGAGGCATAAAGCCCTACTGATGCGAAAACAGCCACCTTGGTTTGACCGAAGGAGGTCAGAGAGAAGAAAACTGTCCTAGGGGAAGTCCGTGCTTCCGACTCTTCGTCCCCTTTGTCTCTCTCCGTCTTTTATTTACTAAGAGAAGTGACGAAATAAGCCCAGAACTCCCGGGCATCTGTTGCGGTGCGCAAACAGCCTACGTGAAGGGTAAGTCTGGAATTTTTCAAAGTTTTGTCGATTTGCTAGTATCTCTTTCTGTATTTCCAGTTCCTTTGTTTTCCGTCTCCTCCACCATCTACAGTAACCCATATACCCAATTTACTTTTATGAAGTCTAGATTAAGAATAATTTATATTGCTTAGCGACACTCAACTATTCCCGTGAAGTAACTAGGAATTAGGGAAGGTTAAATAGGTAATTTTCAGCATTTAAGCAGCCTTGTGTCTCGATCCCATTGTTCGGAAGAGAAATAGCCTTTATCAGTACTAAATTGTGTACGGTAATCCATTGTGTTAAAACCTTACTGGAGCAAAGGGAAAACTGACTGCGTCTGAAGTGGGGCGATTGTTCAGGAAATTTCCTCGCTAACTACATAGTCTTTCTGTGTCGGGTTTTCTTCTCGACTGGCGACCTTATTCAATTAATAACTGTCTGTCTTTGACGTTAATTAAGTAATAAACTCATCAGCCAAGCCCCCACACGTAACAATATATATACACAGTATACAAGCAAATATAAGAACAAAAGGGCTTATGACATTTACATATATACACACCAGCAGATTGTACAAATATACATGTACACGAAATAACCATAATGCCCTCTTAACTTCTTGAATTCTTCACACTTTGTGGATACGTTTGTAACTGCAAAGTCTTAGATCAAAATGTAATCATTTGTAGTAATTTTGATGTCCATAGCAGGATTCGAAATTGCATTTATGTTATAGGAATGAGGTTATGTTGCTGACATATATGAAAGCACACACACACACACACACACACACACACACACACACACACACACACACACATATATATATATATATATATATATATATATATATATATATATATATATGTGTGTGTGTGTGTGTGTGTGTGTGTGTGTGTGTGTGTGTGTATGTATAAGTGCTTTCATATATGTGTATACCTGAAAACGTCTCATTCAAATTCCGTGCCTTTGTGTATTCGGTTATCTGTCCTTGTTTATGGCTCGTGGACATGAACTTTTAAATTGTAACTAATTGTTAACATAACTATGTATACTATTTTGGCCATAATTATCTTAACAAGCACACTTATGTAACCAGCCGTAAATTTCAACGTGTTGGTGTCGTAGACAACAGAAGACACACTACCCATAACATTCTATTTAGTTTGCAAATCTTACTGTGATAATGAGGAATATAAGAGAACCTATTAAAATGAAGTCTAAACACGCTATTATAACGAGAGTAATTCATCTTCTCATTTAAATTTCCAGAAGTGGAAAGCTAACTTATTATTCCAAGGTTCTTGGGTGCGAGAAGATATGCGATTCATTACCTTTTTTGAGTTTTGCGTAGAGAGAGAGAGAGAGAGAGAGAGAGAGAGAGAGAGAGAGAGAGAGAGAGAGAGAGAGAGAGAGTGCTGGAAAGGAAGCGAATAAATTAGAGGTGGCAGATTCCTTTAATACAAAGCTTCCGTGCAATTACTTTCTCTTAAGAAACTAAATGATCTCAAATTACCACAAAGGAAGGCGAAACCGAGATTCTGCTTTACGTCAGACGCACTGATGCCGGAAGCCAGGGTAAAATCTTATGACACTGGATTTTCCACATTGCCATTAACAGGCCTTTTAGTCAGTGAATTTTCAAGGAGAGTTTTTGGCCAAACGAACAGTATGAATTTTTGACTGATCGCAGGTTTATCAACCGTATATCTCTATATTTTATGTTGTAGGTATTTTCTTTCGGCATTTTGCTTTCTGGCCTTTAAATCGCTGGAAATATCAAGACACACTAGCTATAGATCAAAATCAGATGTGGAGATCAGAATTGCCGTTTATATATTTTTATATGTACTGTGTGTGTGTGTATATATATATATATATATATATATATATATATATATATATATATATATATATATATATATATATATATATATACATACACACACACACACACACACACACATATATATATATATATATATATATATATATATATATATATATATATATATATATATATATATATATATATATGTGTGTGTGTGTGTGTGTGTGTGTGTGTGTGTGTGTGTGTATACACACACAAACACACACACATATATATATGTGTGTGTGCGTGTGTGTTTGTGTGCATGTGTGTGTCTGTGGGGCATATCACTACCAAGGAATAAGTTTCCTACTACAAGAAATTCTGATTTCAAACAAGGATATACTCGTAAGGACTCAACTGTGTCTTGCATTTCCGCAAGAAAAGGCACTGTAGCCACCGAACAGAATAATGATTCCAAGCTTCAAAAGAGCAAGTAAATGTGGAACAGCCTCATTACTCTCTTATCTGAATATACTCTTGATACTTGAAGACTGAATGCAAACATTTTCTCCCCTTCTTAAGAGACTGTTATGAGCTTTTGATTTATCTTTGACAAGACGACAGGTATAAATAAAAGTTATTTTCAAATTATTAATAAAGAATTTATTGTAATCATCGCAAGGGTAAGGATGGAACATTCTCTAGAAAACGTATGGACATTTTTTCATGCATGGGCAGACAAAAAGGGTGAGAGTTATCCTTTTTCACCTGCTTAAGATTGACTGCTGCAACTGTAAGGTGTGATGATTGCTGGTGATTCCATTATTATATGTATTTTTGATGATGAAGGTGCAGCCTCCAACGGGTAGGAAAAATTCAACAATGGATTAGATAAATCATATATAGCCATCCTGCTACCCATGTCATTGGAAGGAGATCCAAGACCTCAATGTAAGGCTTGGCCAGTTCTGGGTTCCAAACGCGAAATGGCAGTGCTGAATTTTTGTACTTCTCCACACGCCTCGTCTACATTGTTTCCCCACACCTGCTGGAAATACATGTGAGACGATGCCTTCCTTCAAAGATGCTTAAAATCCATGAGACAGACTCGCTTCCACAACTGTTGAGCGTCTAGAGACAATGAGCAACACTGATTTGCATCTGGCAAAAATAAGAGACCTCAGATTTCAGATTCTGGAATCAAATAAAGGTGTTCTGGGCTTTGGCCCCTCCAAAAAGTGAAAGTGGTTGTATGGTTGCTTAAATAAGTTTTTATTAAAAAGATTTAATAGTCTCATTTTTTTTATAATTTGTTATCATCAAAATAGCTCTTTCGCCAGTCCTTGGCATTACCAAATGATTACTAACTTGCCATCTGTAATTCCATCTTTTTGTTCCATGTACTGACAGAGGAGTGCATGCAGATATAGTTCAGATTGACCGAGAGATTAAGGATGAAGTACTGTTTTGAGATCGAAGCTTTCGATATATCGTGTATATATATGCCAATAACATTATAAAGGAGTGAACATATTTTTTTACATGTATGTTTCATATGGTCTGTCAAAATAATTCTTCGTTAATGTCTCAGTTTATAGTGAATCAAACTGTTTCGCTTAAAAATTATGATCATCGTAGCAACAAAAGCTACCAAGAACTAAAAAGAAAAATTCCCAATTCGTCTACTAGTGGTTGATTGGAATACTTCGAGTGGAACAGTTGCCAAGAAAAAGGACAACGATTCTTCATCTCTGGCCTGATGCCAAACCAGCTCAGAAACATTTTTGTGTTTTGGTGCGTATGTCTATGAGAGAGAGAGAGAGAGAGAGAGAGAGAGAGAGAGAGAGAGAGAGAGAGAGAGAGAGGGAGAATTTAATTGCACAGCAAGATATCATATAATGATTATCTTTCTAACTGAAAATGAAATCAAAGTATTTGTACTTTTAGATTTGTCGTTTACTGACTGTAGTTTTCAGTAATGGTTGTTTGCATCAAGATTAAAAAATTTCATCTGATAAATAATACTGGAATAAACCTAAATTGCTCTGCGGAGCTAGTTAATGTCTTAGTATTGCTAACGTACAGCGAACAACTGGTAACAATCCCGTCTTGATAAAAATATCCACCGGTCAGTTTGACAATGGCCGGTAGGTGCCCTTTGGAATATCGCAATGTTGACGCCTTAGGAGGTACTAAATACCTTGGTAACAATTGCCTGGATCATCAGGGTCTTTTGTAAAACGCCCAGCAGGGGTATCCGCAATGTACACTACTTTAGTTCCCTTTTGACATTGCATAGATAAACAATTTCCATTTATCATAAAGTACTTGTACAATAATCACTTGTCCAATATCCTGGGCTTTTACGCTAGATTTGTCATCAGCCATCTTTACTGAAAATATGCAATTTGTCTTAGGACAAATTGCATATTTGCAATTTAAATGGGTTAAAGATTATTAGACACTGAAGAACAGCATCATAAACAAACAAAACTGCATGATTACAATAAAAAAAACAAGTAAAAAATGCGCTGAAGTTTCTTCGGCACAATCGAGTTTTCTGTACAGCGTTTAATGTTGTATGAAACTCTCAGCCACGGCCCATGAAACTCTCAGCCGCGGCCCATAAAGCTTTCAGCCACGGCCCGGTTGATGGCCTGTGTTGTTGGCACAGACGCGCGATCAGACCACCTTTAACCTTAAGTAAAATTTAAAAAAAACTACTGAGGCTAGAGGGTTGCAATTTGGCATGTTTGATCATTGGAGGGTGGATGATCAACATACCAAATTTCAGCCTCTAGTTTCAGCAGTTTTTAAGATATGAGGGCTGACGGACAGACAAAAAGCCATCTCAATAGTTTTATTTTACAGAAAACAAAAGTAGGAAAGAAAAAGTCCCTGTACCTGGTGTTTATTCCTTGTTACTCATCTTTATTGTCTTTCAAATATTTAGAAAATTTGATTAGGAAAAGCATTTATATTTGATAATGTTATCAAAAGACCCAACAGAAATACATATCGCTATATGTTCCTTTACTGGAGGGTATGTCCCTGAAGTCTTCCCACTGAATGCTGCCTCAGTTTCTTGTTGGCTTCAAAAAGTGAGTGAGTGAGTGAGTGATGTCTCTGCATAAAATGCTGCCAGATGTATATAGCTATTCTATTCAAAGAGAATTTTTCGTTTCTAAGATATTTTGCCTCCCTTGAATGTCTACAGTAGTTATCGCCTTCTCTCTCTCTCTCTCTCTCTCTCTCTCTCTCTCTCTCTCTCTCTCTCTCTCTCTCTCTCTCTCTTAAATTTTGAACTCTTCTGCTCACACAAATTAATTTTTTATCGAACGGAATCCAATGTGGGGTGTATATATACTATATATTTTCCATATCTAGGTATTTCCATCTCTCTCTCCCTCTCTCATCACACATACACACACACACACACACACACACAGTCAGACACATAGATTAATGGTGCAGTAATTTTCAGCATATTAAAATTTTTTTTATAACGATATTGTTATTTATCATGTAAGATGGAAAAAAAATTACAAAATCCTTATTCCACTCAAAACACACCATAAGCAAAAAAAAAAGGGTAAGCCTGTTAAAAATGTTAAAATTACAGCAAAGCATATTTAATTCAACGTGAAAGGATTAAATGGACTAAAGTCCTGGCTGCACTGAAACCTGAAGCAAGAAAAGTTCCAAGTACTTATTATTGCAAATTAATATGTCTGTATTATTCGATGTTTAATGGTTAGAGCCTTATTTTTTCGTAAACAATACCAAAGGCCAAACTAATAATAGCTGGTAACAATGCGCATTTACTATGAAAATTTATGTTTATGTAGTTTATATCACTCCTGGAGGTACGCATTTATTAACAAGCCCGTTTTACGCCAGTGTAAAATATGCATAGACCCAGTATTTAACATTTCTTATTGACAGCCATATTGCAGCTAATTCTTTTATTGGAATGTAATGAATAACCCACATGTCAATTCCCAACATTTGCTACAATCTTGCAACAGGCTAAGATCACATCCCCTTACAAGTGTTATTCAGTACTCCATCCTTCCCTGCTATGAGCCCCCTAACTGATCGCCCACCTGCTGCTGACTGGGACTTTAAAAATCACCAGAAAATCAGATCCTTTAGGGTGGCCACAGAAACTAGGTTGTGGTCAATAGTTCAACAGCAGAAACCTTACCTTGCACTAACCTAAAATGTAGAAATGACCACCACAGGTGAGATGTGAAAGAATCCTATTCAAATATATCCGCTATGCTTGCCTCCTGCAAGCATACCTTTAGATTTCTTCAAGTTAACTCTCATAACATACTTGGCTGGAATGACTTGGTTAAAGACCTGTATACATATTCAAGAGAAATGTTTTACTGTGGAGGCAAAATGGTAGCCCGAGAGAAGGGCACTTTACATTGCTAATGAGACAGGCGAGAAAGCAGTTCAAACTTGCTCTTAAGCACAGCAGAATAAATGAAAGCAACTAAGAGCAGATGCAGTGTCAAGAATTTTAGAATCTGGCTATTACCCTACTCTTTGGAATGACATTCAATCCCTAAATCCTAAAACTAAGAAGCTGTCACAGAAAGCAGAAGCCATCAGCGACGAGGCTCTCACAAGAATGTGGGGCGATCAATTCACCACTATCCTGAATTGTATAAATGATCAAGACTCCCAAAGGGAAGTAGATAACCTCTTTACTGATAACATTCAATTTTATTTCTCCTATCGCATTACGCCAGGTCACATCAGCGATGCTATGAACAACTTACCCGATAATAAATCGCTAGGCTGCGATGATCTTCCTGCAGAAGCTTTCAAATTCTGCCACCCGAAAACTTACATTTTGCTACCTGCCCTATTCAATGTACTGTATGTACAATACACCAGTTTCTCAGACTTCCTACTCTTAGTTCACTTGATACCATTAATCAAAACAAGCTAAAGGATGCAGCCGACCCTGGTAATTGTTGCCCAATTGTAATTACTACAATTGCGTCAAAGATATTTGAGTCGATCCTTCTAGTGAGACTTCTCCCCTTTCTGCACACTACTGACAAATAGTTCGGATATAAAGTAATCCACGCAACCGACACCTGCATCTGCATCCTGAAAGAATTACTGAACTATTAGCTATCATCAGCCTCTCCTGTTTTCTTATGTTCTGTAGACGCGACAAAAGCGTTTGACTGAGTAAACTACCTGAAGCTCTTCCGGAATCTGAACAAAAGAGGCACACCTGTATATTTAATTGACATTTTAAATTGCTGGTTCTCCACACAGCAATTCTGTGTCAAATGGGGTAACGTACTGTCGTACAACTTCGGTTCCTTAAACGGGCTCAGGCAAAAGGCCATCCTCTCTCCATACCTGTTTAATACCTACACAGATCCCATGAATGTCAAACTGAACTCACTCCCAATTGGATGCACTATCAACGAAACAACAATAAACAACATCTGTTACTCAGACGATATGGTTCTGATTTCCCCATCAATGCAAGATCTCCAGCGACTCATCGACACTTGCTGCAGATATGCAGAGGAATCTGATATCCTATACCAAGAAACCAAGACCCAGTGCATGTCGCTGCTCTGCTCCCGAGATCGCTTAAGCATATTGCAGAGCTACAAATATTCCTCAGAAATCATCGTCTGGAATTCGTGCATGAATTTCCGTATTTAAGCCACGTCATCATGGAAAACGTAAAAGGTACGGCAGATATACTGTAGATGAGAGGCATCGTAAACTATGCGCAACTGGTGGGATGACTGCAAGGAGGTTCGCCTTTTGTCACCGAGACAAGAAACTGCTGCTCTTCCGCTCATAATGCTGCAGCATATATGGGTGTTACCTTTGGACAAACTATACCCGAGAGGACATGAGGCGTATCACCGTTGTTCGCAATGACATTCTGAGACGCCTCACCAACACACCTCGCTACCACTCTGCCATGCAGATGTTTATAGAAAACAAAATCATTGTTAGGCGAACAGTGTCCAGTCTGACCACCCAACTGAGAAACAGCAACAATTCGCTGATCCAATGCACCCCAAGCAGTGAGGCAAGAAGAAAATCTGAAATGTAGGAAAGAAGGGATAATGTGGGGTCTGTTCCATAAATGACGTTGCCTGCCTTCATACAAGGGTGGCCTGAGTTGCTGAGTTGTGTATACTTATTCTCTATTTTTCCAATTATTACGTGTCATTTGCAGAATCTGTTATTATTATTAATTGAGATTTGCTTCTTTCATTTTTCATATTTAGCCTTTACCTAATTTCTGTAATACATCTAAGGTTCCTAGCTGGAAATTAATTGCATGCAATCTGTTTCTATCTTTTTATCACTTTTAATATTTTTTTACTATTATTACTGTCATTATCATTATTATGAATACTACTTTTACTGTTCCCTCAGCAACTGCCGATTATCAATTTTATCATGTTATCTCGTGTATCTAGACTGGGTGTATTGTATTGCCTCTACTTTGTATATTCCTGAGCTGAAATAAAGGATATTATTATTATTATTATTATTATTATTATTATTATTATTATTATTATTGACAACTTTCAGGGACGGTAACCATTCAACCGATTGGTTATCGTCCCTGAAAGTCGTTGATCCACACTCTTCATCGAGCTTTTGAATCCCCCAGATGCTCTATCTTTTACCGGTGATAATTCCCCTTCTGTGATATTTCTGAGGTAGAACTACCTGGACATTAAACATTTGTAGCTTGATGTTTGTGAATATAGAAAGTCACGGAGTATGTGATAATAACATTATATATATATATATATATATATATATATATATATATATATATATATATATATATATATATATATATATATATATATATATATATATACGAGTATATTACGAAGTAAAAAGACTATTTCCAGGAACTTGTTGGAATCAGTTATGATTTAGCTGACATGAGAGAGAAATCTTATGTAAGCCCAGGATTGTTTTCTTTTGATCCTGTAATAACACATATGTTCCAGAAAGATTTGAAAGATAGAATAAAGAGGATTACCAGTAGGTAGAATTGGATGTTAATCTGTGGACTGTTCTGTGACCTCCCAAACTTTTTGTATTCCCTTATGACTTATACCCACTATATATATATATATATATATATATATATATATATATATATATATATATATATATATATATATATATATATATATATATATATATATATATATATATACATTTATACTATAAAATATTATATATTA
>JANJGK010002326.1:67500-133606 GCA_039081455.1 Macrobrachium rosenbergii
CAATTCATTACTGTTTAGTGCGCGAAGATGTGGCAAGGGTAATTACCTAACCTATGCCCGGTGTATTTGTTATTGGGCTTATTCCTCAGTCTAACCGAACTGTGAGGACTAAAAGATGGGATACATCCAGATCCACTAGGTCCTACTTGACTGAAAGATATGGTAATTCTAAGTACTAGCTCCGTGCCTGTTTTTACCTTGGAAACTGGTTTTTTCTACACTTTTAGGGCTTCTGATACTGGCAGTGAGTTTGTTGTCGGCCAACTGTTATTTGTCCCCTAACTCTACTCAACAGTAAAGGGGGACTGTGGGAATTCGAGGTTTTGGGTTGGGGAGAACACAGAAATGGAGCGGACATGTTTATGTTGGGGAGGTGCCCTCTGGAGGGGAAAAATGAGAGGGAGCCATTCGCCAACGGGAGGAAGTTAAATACATTTTGCCGTGTTTAGTACTGGCATCGGGGGGGTGGAATGTTCCTTCCATGTTTAGTACTGGCCCGGGGAGGGGGAGTTACCCATACATTAATAAGTTATTGCACTTGCCTGATGGGATATGAACCGTTCCAAACAGACATACCTGTGCTCTGTCCTGTGAAGATCGCATATGGAAACCCCTTGTTGGATGGACTTCAGGGGTTAATTACAGGTTGATTACATTTGTGCGACAAAAATTGAAGATAAATCCATAATAAGCCACCAAAAAACTGTAGGAAAAGTCAAGTTAGAAGGAAATCGCCACTGCGGAGCTGCTACTTAGATCTACCAAAGAAATAACCCTTCAACCTAACCTGACTTAGAGTAATGTTTATTTGGGAAAAATCTTTTCTACTGTTAAAGTTAGCTCAACATACCTTATATCTCGGCATTCAAACAAAAGATTGAATGGCTGCCTGGATGACTGCCTAGTTCTCCTGTTCTACACCAGGTGTGTTTTGAATGTTTTAGCTCTGTCAAAATTCTTCTTGCCACCCTTGCGTATAGGCACTTGTAGGTATTCCATGGCTGTTTGCTGCTATCACAGTACTGTACATATATTTTTTCCTAGGATGTCTCCAGTGGAATCAAGGCTAAGAACATCGGGTTCTGTAGGAATGATTACTGTTAAAAGGATGTTGATTTTTTAGGAGATACACACTGTTTATGCTGGCTGCAATGGTATAAAGTGTGATCTTGTGAATAGATGTGAGGAAGTAGTAGGGATTTTCGAAGGACTTCCTACTTAAGTTCATTAGTATAGGAAGAGAAGGGGAACAGACAGATTGTGAAAGCAATTAGTTGGGTCAGGTTATCAACCTGTTATTTCTCCCCCTTCTCCAGATCCTTCATATTTAGTTATCCATTCTCATTCTAGGCTTTTCCTTTGCTAATGCTTTAGTTAGTACAGAGGCTTCCTCTTTAGCTCCGCCTTCCGCTCCCCTTTCAGTTCACGAAAAGCGTATTGAGAACTTAGAACCGGACGTAAACCCGATTTTGGTCAGACAAGGTTTGTCTGAATTGGTTAGGGAAACGGTCCAGGTCCCCGTAAAGTGTCTGATCATTTTTGCGTTCACTTATAAGAGGAAAGGTATCGGTGCCCTGGCCCATCAGTAGCAGGAGCCTGGGAATGACTTGTGACAGTTGGAAGAGTCCGCTACCAGGTAACCTTGTCGGTTCTTGGGGCGATGTGGCTTTGTGCCCTCCATCACCTGACTGCATTTTTCATGCTCATAGCCTCGTATAATGCATTAGCTGGAAGATTGTTTTGGTAAACATTAATCTTTGCTATGAATGTGACTCATGCTGTCATAGGCACCTAGTATGAGGTTGTCAGCACCGATAGGACTAATTATATAAGTATAAACAGTTTTATTAAAAATGTTTCTGTAGCAAGTATTACTTATTCTGCTATGTTGGCCAGGTCAATTGTTTAACCAATCTCTTCATCTCTTGCTCATTCTAAATCTTTGTCTCCTAACCTATTCCTCTTTCTCCATCGAAATGCACTTGTTCATTCCATACATGCTTTTTCTTCGGTTATCAGCAAATCTCTTACTTCTGTCTTGATTAATGTTTCTCTTTTCAAATCTGCCATGGTTACAGTATCTTCTGTTGTTCCCAAGCTAAATATTATTCTAGCTACTGTATATGCCGGCATATAAGGCGACCTTTTAACCTTACAAAATCTCCCCCAAAGTACGGGGTTGTCTTATATAGCAAATATTAAAAGCAAACCTTAAACCCTGCCGAGATTTTTAAAGGTAGGCTAACCCCTGAAGTGTCAATAGTTGTGTCACAACTATAGATACTGTTAACAAAACAACTGTAATAATGGTAAAAACCATAGGTAATTCAAGTAAATCTCTAACAACACAACTATCGATACTGTAAACACAACAACTGTAATTACAGTAATTACCATAATTAGATGTTAAGACGAACAAGCTCTCACTTTGTAACTAGCTTTATCCAGAGTACCATTATTCAAATACAGTTATCACAAGACCCCATCATGTCCACACCAACTATCGGATCAAAATAAAAGTAAGTATGAAGCTTCGTTCAAGTTAAAAGCAGTAAACTTTGCAAAGGAAGAAAAAGAAGCAGAAACTGACATGCCTCAGATTTCGAATATGATCCATACAATGATTTCCTTCCAAATATATCACAAGATGCCATCAACGAACTTATGATATCAGATGATGAACATGACAATGAATTTGTCGGATTTTTATTGTTTAAAAATATTTTTGAAATGTTTTAATTGTTGCAAATAAAATATCCTTTACATACTCTACCAGTATTTGTTTTTAAATTACCTCACCATTGCTTATGCTTACATAAGTTGATAGTGTTAATTAATTTAAATTGGGGGTCATCTCATACAGTGAACATACCTCCAAACCTACATTTTTACATGAAAAATGGGGGATCGTCTTATACACGGAATCGCCTTATACGCCGACGTTTACGGTATATAGTTTTCTATGTTGACTTGCTTTTCGATGAAGCCGGAGAGCCATTGTAACGCCTCTTCCATCTGCCTCCAAACATTTCCCATTTCTTTTGACGCCTCGTTTTCTTTCACTCGGCTGACTTGCGTGGACTCAGCTGAGTTGATTCAGACTGACTTCCTTTCTTCGAATCATGGATGCGATTTTGTACTAGCCAGGTGTCGCCTCCTGTCGCCAGCTGTCTCCTCCCCTGTCGCCTCCCCTGTCTCCCTCTGGCGGAAGAAGAATTTGATTCATAGGATCTCCTTCTGTTTGATTGGTGTTTGTTGGAGCATTGCACTTTGCTGTATCCTCATA
Source organism: Macrobrachium rosenbergii (assembly GCA_039081455.1). Classification (NCBI taxonomy): domain Eukaryota; kingdom Metazoa; phylum Arthropoda; class Malacostraca; order Decapoda; family Palaemonidae; genus Macrobrachium; species Macrobrachium rosenbergii. The sequence goes on from JANJGK010002326.1 coordinate 70,787, forward strand.
TAGTTGGGGAAAGAGGCCACATAGAGAATAGGTCTCGCTTGTCTAAGAATTTCAGCGCCCTTGAAGTATTAGGAAAAGAGAACCCACGCTTTTGCCTTCAATTAGAGCGTGTTTTGTAAGTTTTCTCGTACTCGGGAGCACAAACCTCCCTTTCAGTCTGGCGGGGCTTGTCTTCTGGGTTTTTTTATGAAGTTGTGGGGCATTGCCTCTTGTGATACAGGCTCTTAATTGGAGCTTAAACCATCTTCGTTAGAAGATTCAGTTTCTTTTCTCTTTCCTGTGAAGAGACGAACTCAAGTCTGACAAGTGCTTTGGACATGTTGAGATGGAGTCTCAGTTTAGATTGTTGAAGTTTTTATGTTTTATTGAACTTTTGCTCAGTATATTGCTGCTTCTCTGCATCAGTTTAGAAAGGTTAAGATGCCAGCTTAGTGTGTTTTTGGTGCCAGCTTAGGGAGTTTGTGAAGCCAGTTTTAAGGTTTTTTGGCGCCAGCGGGAGTTTAGTGAGGAAGAGTGTTAGTTTTTTAACTCATTTCTGATGTTGCAGGCTAATGTTCTCATGCTTATACTAACTCGATTTGGAAGAAGTGAGAACACTTATGCTCCTATCTGTAGTAAAGGCTTATGCTGCACATGTTAAGGCAATAAGGGAGGATGTATTGGTACAAGTCTTGTTTTACACCTTTCGGGGGTAAGTTGGGCCCTCAGGTTCTGGTAGATGGCCAGTTGCAAGCCTCCTGCCATGCTTGGAGAGAATTAGCTGCAGAACCTTACAAGGTGGAGGCAGTGAAGGAGAGTTATAATTCCTTTTAGGTTACCCTCCACTGGTTTAGTGTCCTATAGCTGTTCCTTTGTCTTCTCCAGAAGAGGTCTCTCATTCTTTAGTAGGAGGCTGTAAATCAGAGAGAATGAAATGGACCAGACAGTAATTCACTGGGATTTACCTCTGACTTTTTCCTAGCTCCATAAGCAACTGGAGATTGGCGGCCATTGTTGGACAAATTGAGACTGAATCCCCATGCTTTTAGGTTTTTCCAGGATAGTTTTAGTGACTTTCCAAATGAATGATCAGATGTTTTGGTGGATGTGCAGGAGACATTTTTCTTATACCAGTACATCCTCAGTCACAGAAGTTCCTTCAAGGTTATTCACAGAGGAGGTATTGCTGTTCAAAGCAATTTTTGGGGGGCTCGAAGACAGTGTCCATATAAGTATTCACAGGGAAAATTTATTGCCCAAAAATGGATGATGTCGATTTTTAGGAGCAAAAAATCTTTTCTACTGAGTCACTGGCTCAAGTTGCTCAACTCTGTCGACAGAATTCCAAAAGCCAAGGATCTGTTGCTTCACCTGGCTCAGTCTCTGTGCATTATATCTTCAGTCAGCTTCCCTAGCTCCTCCTCATTCTTATCTAGTAATGTGGGGATGATACTTGAAATTTGCAGGCTTGTCTGTCAGAAGACGAATAGGCACTTCCTTCTTGAAGAATTTTAGCCTTGAAGGAAGTTCTTAAGTGGTAAGGGCTTTCTTTTTTAGGAAACATGGCCTTACTGGGGATTTTGTCAGAATAATCTGGCTCAATTACACTACAGTGTCAGCATAACAGATTATGACTTAAAGCTAGCATCCATTAAATTTGAAAGTAATCCAGGACCATCATTGTCACCAGGTTCTGTTGGAGGGACTCTGAAACCAAGAAGTAACCATTTTATTCTTATACCTACGTCCAAGTTTTGTTTTTTCCCTCTGTCGTGTAACACAAAACAAAATTTTGACTAGTGTCATTAAACTTACATACATAGAATGGTCAACACCTAACCTTGTAAAACTTATTAGATCTCAGGGCAGTGGAAAGACCATCGAAGGTGTCTAGCAGGTTTATCCCTGGTCAGAAACAAAGTCATAGTGGAAAGTTTGCTTCTTTGAGTGAAATGAGCAACATTATATTGGTCTGAGCATTCATTCCGCGGAAGGACAGTGTTTTTGTCAACTGGGGATTCAGAAAGAACAAAACTACCTATAAATTGGCTATTACATCCACAAGTTCAACAGTTGCTGTGGGATTAGAGGAGCACTCAAATGTAGACATTAGCATGCTGATGAACAGGAACAACCAATCGATTACTATGCCTTTTAAGGCCCTCAGGCTTGAGCAGTGCATGTGTTTCTTCAAGTCTGGCCTGATCCAGGCTCATAGGCCTTCCGCCTCTATCTACTCTAAGGAAGTATTGAGCAAATTTCACGTTCAAGAATTGATCAGTGACTTCTGTAGAACCCTGATAGCCTCACAGTAATTGATTTCAAACTTTCTAGCTCTCTCGTTAGATGTGTCTCTTGTAAGGGGAAATCAACTCAAACTACAGAAAACCATGCACTTCCACTAACTTCTGCATCTCACACTTACCGCTTGGAGATGCTCAACTGTCTCCTCCAAATATGGGGATTTTCAGAGGTATCATGGGTTCTATCCTTAAGTGGAAAATAACTGTGCCCTTGTGTCAGAAGCAGTGGTTTGTGTATTGCTGAGGGTGATGTTCAAGAGAAATTTTCAGCACCTGGAACCTGATAGACATCAAAGTTTCTCTGCTTTCTTAGATATAGTAAGACATTTTTGCTGTCTACTTTCAAGGTTATTGTTCCATACTTTATTCGGTATTGCATCATGTGCTATTAGGTATGGCTGATGATCAGCACCATAAGGTGTTGAGATCAGTTGAGACTGAAGCCCGTTCAACTCAGTATCAGTCTCTCTCTGGAATTTAGACGCAGGTATAAATTTTATCTCCAGATTCTTTTGAGCCTCGGGAATAAATTCCGTTGAATTATTTACTATGAAACCTTCTTTTATTTAGCCATATTGCCAATTAAAAGAGTTAATTTATTGCAAGCACTCTTGAAGGCTGTTGAAAAGGGAATGCTATTTTATCTTTTCGCCTTAAAGCTGAGAATAATGTTAAGGCTAAGTTTTTCAAAGAACTGCAAGAATTCCAATTTAACCTTATTGGTGGGGAAGAAGAGGAAACACTTCTCTGTCCCGTTGGGGCAACTAAAACTTACTTAGATAGGTTAAGCTTGGAAGAGGCAGTTATCCTTTTGTTCTGTGATTTTATAAACCTAGAGCATCTTTGTCAAAGGTTAATCCTGGAGGAAGCAAAGTTAACCTTTTGTGTTGTGGTTTTAGAAAACATAAAATTTCTTTGTCAAAGGTTAAGCCTGGAAGAGGTAAAGTTAACCTTTTGTTTTGTGGTTTTAGATAATTTGTCGCTTGTAGATGGAATTGATGCGGTGCGGTTGAAAAATGCAGAATAGTGTTTGAAAACAGTAAAGCCCTTAGTCTACTACTAGTAGCAAGTAGTCTTTTCCTGAACAGAAGAAAGGGATATACTTTACGCTCTTTGTTTTAAATCCCAGGTTTTAATATTTTGAAGAGCGTGAAGGTACATTTATTGTATAGGAGCTTACCTTTATATCATATAAGGTATTTTTTTTTTTTAGTGACTCATTTTATAGGGCTTTTGGACCCAGGTACAGGGGTTCCCACAGGCCACTTCTGTTTCATTGTTGCTGAATTGAATTGGTTTTCTCCGCAAGGCTGCTCTTTGCTGCACACGCATGAGAGCCTTGCTCCCAGAATGGAATCCAACTTCTGGTGGCAGTAAGATCCGGAAAGGATTCCAGGTCAGGTAATAGCGTTTTGGGTTTCATGCAAGAAACCTTTAACTCGGTTGGCTAAACGGTTTTGTCTAGCTGCACTACCCACCATCCTCTTCTCAATGTTGGAATCAGCTAGTTTGAACAGTAAATAAGGTTCATCCCAAATAATATAAATTTTCATAATAAACGTTATTATTTGGATACTTACCTACTGTTAAGGTAGACCCCACTCAGCCTCCCCACAACATAGTGGGATGTCAAGGAGAATTCTGACAAGAGCTAAAATATTCAAAACACACCTGGTGGAGAATGGGTGTACTAGATAGTCATCCGGGCAGCCATTCGATCTTTTGTTTGAATGCCAACTCGCCTATTGGCGCTGATATAAGCTAACTTTAACAGTAGGTAAATATCCAAATAATAAATTTTATTATGAAAATATATATTTCGATCATCATAGAAGGAAGATGTCTTTGGTACAGGGAATCTATTTTCCATTAATCTTTGAAAGTATCGATTTTGCTGTTGGATGAACTTTGAATTGCCTGAGTTTTGCTTATCGGAGAATTTCGTTTAGATTACTGTTGAGGGAATGATGGAGGGCTATTCTGAGCTCGACTGCATTTGATGTCGAGTGTAAGGAGCAAAGAGGAAGAAGGAAAAGTGTAAGCATGCTCTTTTACCCCTTCATCTTCTTCTTCAGCCATCCTCCTCCTACTTTTCCTCTTCAGCCATGTCCTCTTCCTCCACCTGCACCCTTTCTTCTTCACCCACTCAATCTTTGGACAAGTGGAAACCAACAAGTCCTCTCCACATAAGTCCCCTAGACCTTCCCTTGAGGGTTAATTTTCCTTGAAGAGATATGACAGACCCCATTCAAGTAACTGAATTGGACTCCATGGGAAAGGTGTATTAGGTAGTTCATAATGGCCTGTCCACACTAGCGGGCATGCCCGTGGGGCACTTCCGGCTGTTTATATTTTCTCTGGCTTCTGAAGCATTGTTACCAGACAATCGCACCGCTCTGGCTCCATACTCGGTCGGTCAGTTTAATGGAATGGGTTATGGGAACAGCGTTTGCCCGTCGGGCAGTGCCCGCTAGTGTGGACAGGGCTTAAGCTTGCCTGTGCTTCTTCATCTACTGACCTCAGCATAGGGGTATTGTCATGTAGTCTCCTGTTTCCAGTTCTGGTGGTGGGTTTTGCTGTTTCCAGTTTTTTAAAATCTGTTTGGAGTTCATAGGTACTTACATTAACATTAACATGCAAGCAGGTCTCCCATTCAGCATGATGCTTAGGATTACAAATGGCAAGTTGCTGGTGTACTTTAATGAGTCTTGCTCATCTGCTGGTGCATATGCACCTGGTAGCATTCATTGTTTCACTCTTGGGACAATACCAGTTCCATTAAGTTCGGTTCTGCTACTGGGTGAAGGATTGCTTATGAAGGTGTTGGTTATTTTGGTCTTCAACATCATCTTCCATTTGCAGTCATCAGCTGAGTTGATGCCTTTGCCCTCTTATTTAGGTAGGGGGGCCCTATCTCAGCCTGCTAAGGACCCATTAAGACCAGAGTGTCTTATGCCTGCTGAGCCATGCGGGCTGAGGGATCACCGAGCTCGCTTGTGAACGCAATGGCATCAAGGAAGTTTCTCTCTGTAAAAGGGTAGTGCCATTTCTGCCACCAGCTGCTCTCACTTTTAGAACTTTACTCTCCTCCTTCACTTGCTTGTATTGATAGTGAATTTTGTGTGAACTGGAAGTACATTGCATGTTACATGAACTGGGAGTACTCAACAATTTGGAAAATCTAAATATTTAGCTTTTCAGAACACAGGACTTTGGAATATAGTAGCTTTCTGTAAAGTATTTTAATAACAAAGGGATATGTCAGAAATTTTTTGTCCCGAAAACTTCTCATATTACCTGTTTTCAGAGCTGTATTAACTTCTCTTTTATTTTCTGAAATCTGGTTTCATATTCATTTTGGTTTCCTTGTGCTTCTTCCCCCAAGTATTAGCCCTTTTAAAGTTGCAACACTTTGCTGTGATCTTAATATCCTCCTAAACTCTGGTCATAAGCATTGTTGCCCTCAAAGATAATTTTTTAACAATATTTCAGCCTGAAAAACAATATTTATCTGCCAACTTTAGTACATTAATGTATTTCACATTGTGTGAAGGAAATCAAGTGTTATTCATTAGAACAGGCTATTGCTTAAGCCTTCTCATATATGTGTATCAGATTTTTGTTGAGCAGTTTTTCTGTAAAATAAGTGCCCTAATTTTTTCTTCCAGATGTTTTTCGCTACCTGCTGATATAAAACCAATGGCCAGAGACGTAAATTTATAAACTGAAAATGAGCGGAGGAAATGGAAATACAGGAACTTCAATGGGAGAGGAACAACTGAGGCAACATTATATCGAACAACTAGTACAGCAACTATAGAACTTGCCTTTCATAAGTATAAATATATGCTGAAGAGGTTTTGTTTTCAAATTATTTTTTGAAAATTTAAAAGCAACTTACATACAAAATGATTAATGGTTTTGTATTCATGGGTAACTCGTCAGAAATAGGAATATAGTGTTTAAAGTAATCTCTCTCAAAATCTGTCCAAGGTTGGAAAAATTCAAATTACACCCAGTAGTCTGACCTTTAAGATGGAAAAGTAATTTTCAATCATAAATTTAACAGGTGCAACGGAGAGTAATTCACTCAAGTATACAGTAGCAGGAAATTCAAGGGTTATTGTAAGCAATAGTTTTTGAATTGTTAATTTTTTTCATATTGTTGAATAGCTTCAGTGTTGCTGAATATTCATAGAATTCTGTTCAAAATATAGTAATTACTGGTGTTCGTAATCCTGGATAGCTGGGTACAGTAAAACCTATGTATAACAACAAGGGTTAGGGCTAAGTCGTTATATGTAAATGTTTGTTATATGTCCAATATTGTCTTCATTTCACTCAAATTAACCCATCTTTCAGCAAAGTTGTAAAAATCATATAACATAGCATTTTACCTTAAATTCCTTTCCATGACACTGATTAAAAATAATTAGAAGCTGACAAAAACAATAAATTACCATTACATCATGTCAAAACTTTTGACTGGTACTAGCCTAGATAGATTAAATTTTCCGGACACATGGAGAGAAATGTCTGTCTTTCAGTATTTTCCTTCTTTCTTATTGTGTATCAGTATTTTATCATAAGCTTGGAAGAAAATTAGCTCCTTTTCAACTATTATTAATTCTGTACTATAAATAGGTGAATTTCCTAAAAATTGCTCAGTTCATTCCTCTATAACATATCCGGTGTTGCTTACAAAAATGTATTTCTCTCTCTCTCTCTCTCTCTCTCTCTCTCTCTCTCTCTCTCTCTCTCTCTCTCTCTCTCTCTCTCTCTCTCTCTCTCTCTCTCATACTATGTGCAGTACTATCAGAGACCTTAGACAAGATGGAGTATTTAGGACTCCCCATTATAAAATTATAAGTTGCCATTTTTCTTGCATGGATAGTGAGTGATGTCTCGTAGTTATAGGACCAATAGAGAAAGGTAGAAGTCGAGAATGTAGAGTATCGATAATTCTGTCGAGGGTGTTTTATGCAGGATATAGTTCTGGGGTCTTTTAGCAGTAAGAGAAGCAGAAATTTTGCTGTCCTAATAAGATATTATAGTGTTCTTTAGTAATTTCTTTTAGCTAATTTGCATTTTCACATTTAAATAAAAATATTTTCAGAATTAGGCTACATTATTTACTAAAGCTTGTCCTTATTACAATCATATTTAGCGATAAAAGGCTCAAAATATTTCTTTCCTACCCAACTGCATTCTGTATTTTATGTTAGTTGATAGGAGTGACCATATTTTGAACGGCAACTTCTTTATGTTGTAGAGAATTTTAGCAGTGTTATGTTCAGCAAGAGTTTTTTTTATTTATTTATATATTTACTTATTTATATTTTTACTAAAGTAACTGTAGCTTATATCCCCATGGACCTAATACTGAACAGCTTAATTAAGAGTTCTTAAGAGGTCTTGAGGAAGTGACCTTTTTTCAGCAAACAAATCTTTACGGAAATGTTAGTGTTTTTATTGGTGTTGACTCAAGTTCAGTGTCTATCACAAAGTACAGTACTAAGTGTTTAAATCGTAAATTCTTCTTTCAGCTGAAAGTTGGCCACTAGCTGGAAGGAGCAACTGTATAACTGCAGCTTTCAAGGAGATGTGCATTATGGAAAATGAGTTGTTCATCTTGTAACTTGCAATGCAGGGCATGAAAATCTGTAGCTTCAGTAATAGGAATTCATCTACATTAAGGTTTTTAAGAGTATGGATGAATCCTTGCTTTAAAATTTCTAATGAAGTGTTCATAGTAAGGTTTCAATTATTTCGATACTGGTTAATCAATCAGATATAAAGTTAATTCTTTAAGGTAGCACTGCTTTATTTAATCGGTTTTTTGTTAGTTGTCCAGTATTTAAAATCTTAGAATTTTTTTTGGTGGTAAGTTGACATAATTTCTTTGATGCAGAATATTACTATATCAGTTTCATAAAAATGTCCATCAGTTTTCCATTTGAAATTTTCAAAAGAACCTTGCCCATTGTTACTGAATTGTTATAATCACGACTTGATGTACTGTATCTTTAAACTATAACTTGACCAATGTTGGTCAGCTTTTCAAGTTTACGGTAGTAATTTGGGTCATACTATTTACTGAAGCCGCATCACTAAATCTCACTCTCATCAGTTTATAACTGTTAATGCTTGCACAGAAATTCTGCTTAAACTGTTAGAAACAACTTTTATTGGAGCTATAAAGTTTGCCTAATATTCTGTTAGTGGTCGGATCCTTTTAATGTTTTGACACAAGTGTAAGTCTGCCAGTCTTAATCACCACTATGATGACAAATCAAGCTATATGGGTTTGTATTACAGGTAAATTTACGCAATGCATTATTTGTAATATGCAGTAGCCAAAGCCAGTTTATAAATCTGAAAAAAAATAGCTAAAATTTTAGGTACTAGTTTTAGAAAATAAGTCTTAAATTCAATGAAATCGAGATGTTACTGGTAAGGAAATCTTTTGGAAACCATCGATGTTGAAGAAATATGGTTATAAAAAGTACTTGATCAGATGAAATACAAGATAACAAAAGTGATATCTTGTCAAAAGTCGTGTTTGGATTTTAAGTTAGCTCTTTACATGTCACATTTGTTAATATATTTCAGTGTCTCAGATTTAGATTCTTAATTGAGGGACTATAAAGTAAATTTCACAGTATGCTTTTTTCCTGGTAATTCTTTGAATTCTTTGAAAAAGTCTTCTTTGTAATATTTCCGTATTTTGGTTCTTTATAATGCAAGCTTCCTTTGCCATTAGCTTTACCATTTTATGCTTATGTTGCAATGTTTTGATTATGCTTTCACTAAATTCTTCTATCATGTGGATAGGTATTGGTCAGTAGCCTTTGTCTTAAATTTGAATTTGTGCATCTTGTGAACTGAACGCCTTTGACAATCGTCATACTTAAATCATAAGTTTCTTGCATGCTTATCTTATATTTTTCAAGTGCCTAGTTTTAGCAACAATAACCTAGTTTCACGTTTCTTGATGTTCTCAGTGAGTGTCCAGCCAGTTGTCAACCTGGATTAATTGGGATGCTTGTTTAATATAGTCATTGGTTGGGTTGCACCTTCTCTGTTGCCTTCTGTCACTGAACTTGTTGGAAAGTTGGACCTCCTAAACTGCTGATCTAAACGTGGTTACTTTGCATAGTGTGGAGAAAAACAGAATTCATCAAAATCTTTCTCATTCTCATTCATTCGTGAGTTTGTGGAGAAGACTTAAAATACATCAGTCCCTGATGTGAGTTTTGAGACTTTTCCAGTTTCTTGCCTCTGTGGCTTTATAGGAAGTGATTACAAGAAGATGCTATTTTGAAAAGTGCATGGTACAGAAACTGTCAGTCAACCACTGTTTATTAGGAAAAAAAGACAAGAGAGAAGTATCCAAAAATACTGTCGCTCTATCTTGGGGAAGTCGTCAAGTTTTGTGCATGAGTCATCTGGCAAGGATGACTGCCCCATGCCTGGGTAACAAATCAGGGTATTGTTCCATCTTTAGAATTCAGGAGGAACTACTCAGTGTTACAGATAATGAGGTCAAGTTTTTAATGTACTAGTACTTGAGAGATGTCGCCTACTAGTCTTTAAGATCTATTCTAATGGCTCAACAGAACATCATCTTGCCTGAAGGGCTATGATGATGAAAGGTCGGAAGAGGGAAAGATGACATATTCTTTCCCTCCTATCTTGTGTCCAGCAGTCAGCAGGTGTATTCTTGCCATTTGGGTCAGACGTAGGTTTGTTACACAGCGGAAGTTCCACTTTCTGGTGTATTTTCATCAGTTAGGTATGTCTTCTTCCATACACTTTAACTAGGAGGTTCAGGTGGTAGGCCCTATTTATGTGTGATAATATCACAGCATGCAGCCTTCGGAGCTGGTCTACTTGGTGTCATGAAAGTTGATGGTTTGTATTCTTGAAAGAACAAACTCCAGATTTCTTAAGTATGCAAGCCTCACATTCCACCCTGAATCACCCTAGCATTTGTCCTGGTTCCCAAAGGAACAATTGGACGGTGTTTACCTAGGTAGTGGGTGGTTTGCCCATCCTGTCATTCACCTGCCACTAGTTGACTGCCTTGTTGCAAAGCTTCAACAACTGAACAAGCTTTTGCTCAACCAGATCTGTATATCTGAGGAAAATGCAAATTACCTAAAATTTGCAAATTTTCAGGCCAAACTTTTTGATTTACAGAGATTTTGAGGTATTTTTATAGTTCATGGAATTTTGGAAAACTTCTGGTTTACAATGGTTTTCCGGAGTTTCATTACTTTACAAAGTATTTCAGGCCACTCTGTGGCTTATGGAGTTTTTTGGGGGACGCCTTCGTCTATGGGTTTTCAGGGGAGCTTGTTAGTTTATGGAGTGTGGAGTTTTTCCATCACCATTTGGTTCATTAAAATTTTATGACACTCCTTGGTTTCCAGATTTTTTCTGGGAGTTCCTAGGATTATGGAGTTAAAAACACTCCTTGGTTTGTGGAGTCATTCATGGCACTCATAGTTTCTAGAGTTGTTCAGGAGACGCCCTCGCTTTTGGAATTTACCAAGTTCTTCAGGGCAGTATCTGATTTAGGGATTTCTTGAGGACACTCCATGGCTTGCAGAGACTTATTTAGGGAACTCATCGCTTCAGTGAGTTACGTGGGGCACTTTGTGCTTTAAAAAAGTTTTTCAGGGCACTCCTTAGATATGGAGTCATGTGGTGTGGCAGTCCTTGGTTTATGGAGTTGTCTGGGCTTCCCTTGATTTATGGAGTTATTCAGCCCATTCCCTGGTTTGCAGAGTTGGTAGTGCACTTCTTGGTTTATGAAATTATTTGGGGTACTCCCTGATTTATGCTACTGTGAGTGCTCCATACTTTGTGGATTGATCTGCAGGACTCCTTGGAGTATGGAGTGATTTGCGGCATTCCTTGGATTATGGAGTTAGTCAGTGCATCCTTTGGTTCTTAGAAGAATTCACAGCACTCCTTAAATATTTTTGTTACACTACTGTTCACTATATATTCAGAGCAGTTCTTGGTGTACAAAAGCTAATGACTTTCCTGGATTTATTGAGTTATTCAGGACGCACTTTGGTTAACAGGGCTAGCCAAGGCTTTCCTTTATGGAGTTGTTTTCGGGGCACCCCTTCACTCAAAGAGATATGCATACCTCTAGTACTTAGTTTGCAAGTTTTCAGTATACTTCTGTTTCTCAGAGAATTCCATTTGTTTTCAGTCTCTGAAATAGATTTTGACTCGCGGAGCAAATGAATTTTTTGTCACATAGCTTTGGCAGCTATTCAGTTTTGATTTAAGGAACTTTTGGAGCTGCTGTACTTATCATAAACATCATTAACATTAGTATTTCAGAAAGTACAAAAAATAAATCAGGGCATGGATTAGAAATAGCTGAAACCCACTGTATTAAAGTGTATGAGGAACTGTGAAAATAAATCATAAGGTACTGGTATGTAGATGAAATGTTCATAGCCAAAAGCTTTGAAACAAACTGATGAGAGTGAGGTTAATGTTGAACTTTATAGCCTATGTAACTTTATTGTAAACTTTTTGTATCATTTAAAAGAGAATTTCTGTACTTTTAGACTTCAAAGTATGTAGTTCTTGTACCCCTCAGATTTTCTTTCATAGTTTCATCAATAAACTATATTTGAAACAATTCACTTAGGGGTGAATTTTGGATTGCTGCTATCCCTTTTGAATTTTGAATTCTTTAAACAGTAACATAATATGATTCCCTTTGTATTATGAATTCATTCAAGGATACTAACATAACATATCCAGATTTTATTGTTTTAAAAGGCATGTGCACAGTATTTTCCAATTATTATTTAATTTTATTTAAGGATACCATCCATAATCCATTCCCTTTTGTAACTTTACAAAGTCATACTGTGAATTCTAATATTTTGAATTTATGAAGTATCTCTCTCTCTCTCTCTCTCTCTCTCTCTCTCTCTCTCTCTCTCTCTCTCTCTCTCTCTCTCTCTCTCTCTCTCTCTCTCTTGTTATGTTCCCCTGAAGGAACGTGATGTAGGTATTACAGGAATGCAGGTTAAAATTAAAGATTGTAGAATATAGATGAAGGAAGTGTAGGCTATAAATTTAGTGTATGGAAATTTAGTGGCTAATGAAATTTTAAGGTATGGTATACTGTATAGGTTAATCAACATAAAAGACATGAAATATTGGTGAATAAAAGTATCTTTTTAAACAGGTGAATACATGTAAAAGCCGAGAAACCCTCCATATAAAGCGTGTACCAGTTTCAGCTGTGGGAGGAGGAAATATAAATGTTGGAACTTGATATATGCACGAATAGGTCCAGCAGTGAAAAGATAAAGTAATTGGTTTTGTGATTTATGAAGTGATTATGACTGAAACAGATTGAACTCGAATGGCTAGTTCCTTGTAGGACAGCCTTGCTATTTTTTAAGTTATTTTTTTGTCTTTTTTTCAATTTCTGGAAAGCTTTGTTGCTGTTTTAAGTATTTTCAGTTCCTTTACCATCTCTCTCTCTCTCTCTCTCTCTCTCTCTCTCTCTCTCTCTCTCTCTCTCTCTCTCTCTCTCTCTCACTCTCTCTCTAGGAGTACTTGAACATACTTTGAAGAATAAATATTGTTAAAAGTAATGAGAGATTTCTCCGTAATTTTAAATTGCATACAGTACTACAGAATTTCTCTTTCCCCCATCTGATGCTCACTTCCAATTCAGATCTCCCATTCCTTTCCCTTGATCCTACCCTCTCCCAAACTGGAAATGTTTTAAAGGCTTAAAACACACTGCTAGTCGGTATTCATATGACTGAAATTTCCCCCTGCCCCCTCTCTCTTGTAGCATCAGCATTTGCCATTGTATTCCTCATCGTAAAAGGGTCAAGGGGCGCAAGAAGTAAATCTGTCTGTTAACTGGAGGAACCATTGTACATTCCAGCTGTTTGTTAATTTCCCTTGAACAGACCTCGTTCTCTCTCTTGCTGGTAAAATGAGGGCAGTAACCTAATTGAACTCGAATATATTGTGTTTGTCAAAATGTTAATAGTGTCTGGTAAACAAGTTGTAACTCTGCCCATTTCCTTTTCCAGCATTCTTGTCAGAGTAGGTTTTATCTTGACCACAAGTCACGGTCAGTAATTATTGGCATACCTTGTTTAAGTTGCTCAAAAGCCTCAAATCATTTATGTAAAAATCTGATTTCAGTATGAGTTACTAATTCTATTCTTTAAAACTTAAGAGGCATCTTGAATTGTAGAAGTCTGTAATGTCAGTGAACAGGTTTTGATATAATTTTAGTGTGAATAAGTGTGCTACAATTTCAATGTCATGTTCAGTGTAATGTATGTAGTGTTCATTTTGAATAATGTAAAACGATTGTGAGTGAAACATGCCCAAGAATGTTGTTTTTTTAAGGTGATGGGGATTAATTAAAACCATGCTAAATAGTTAGTGAACCTTTTATGGTAAAGATAAATGACAATTTAAATGTAAGCGAAGTTAAATGGTAATGTATTTTGTTTTAATCGCTAATGTCACAAGTAATTTGATGAGAGTCATTATGAAGCCTTGCCTTTTAGTCCTTTTCATTACACTTGAGATACCTAGGCTCTCTGAAAAGGGGTCCAGCTGGGGTCATAAATGGCTATTCTGTCTCTGACTCCTACCATTTGTGTACTTGACATAAAGGAGGGATAAAGAACTGCCATAGTCATCTTTGGACAAACTGTGTAATAAGTTTTTAAATATCATGCCGTTGGTAGGGAAGGTGTCCAGATATGTGTGTATCTGTGTGTGTGTATGTGTGTTGTAAGGATGCAAAATTGCCTTGAAAAAAGTAATATTTTATCTGTTATTCATTTTGTGTGGAAATTGCCTAGGTTTGTGCATTTTTTTTTTTTTACAAGGGGTGAAGCTACCTTTGTTTGAAGTATATAAGATTCTTTGTTCTTTGTTTTATAAGTTGCGGGAAGTTTTCCTGACAGATGGTTGCTAATTTCCTTGATATCTTATCTGGCTAGGGAAGGTCGTGCCCGATTGCTTATTTCATTATTTAATCTTGAAAGTAAATGCAGAACGTTCAGACAAAATAGTCCATTATCAGACATTACAGTGAAAGGTGCCATTGGTTTTATCATCCATCATTTGCTGGAACATACAGAAAAAGTCTTATAGGTACTTATTAGAAATAGGTAAAAAGTTTTTCAATCTTAAATTTTTTATTTTATATTCAATTATTTTGAAACTCACTCTCTCTCTCTCTCTCTCTCTCTCTCTCTCTCTCTCTCTCTCTCTCTCTCTCTCTCTTCTTTGTTGCAACAGCTGGTATTGTACTTGTCTTTTTCCTGACTCTGTGCTTATGCCTTTTTAATGATAAGTTTCCCATTGAAAGCAAATTGAAAACCTAGATTGGCTTATTGTTTCAGTGCCGTCAATGCCCCTCACTAGGTGCACTTAGCATCACTAATGGTTGTCTGTGGAGTCCCTTCGGCCCGTAGCTGCATCTGCTTTTAAGACGCTTATTTTACCTCCATTCAGCTTCCTTTCTTCAATCTTGACGTCCTACCACCTCCAACTCCCTCTTTTCACTGTCTTAAGCACTGTATGGTTGAAAGTGCCATATAGTATATGAAATAAATCGTTAAAGTAAAATGAACAAAGTCTCCCTCAAAAATAGAGAAAAAAAAGTGAAAATAGTTCCCATTTCATCTAGAACCCCTCCAGCGTACAAACTGCAGCAGATAATGGCCATGTCACCAAAGTAAGTAACACTTATCCACCTTGAGTATTCTCCAGATCAAGATAAGAGGTATTGCTGTGGTGACTGCCCCTTTTATCCAGGCATTACTGTGGTGACTGTCCCTTTTATCCAGGTATTACTGTGGTGACTGCCCCTTTTATGTAGGCATTACTGTGGTGACTGTCCCTTTTATCCAGATATTACTGTGGTGACTGCCCCTTTTATCCAGGCATTACTGTGGTGACTGTCCCTTTTATCCAGGTATTACTGTAGTGACTGCCCCTTTTATGTAGGCATTACTGTGGTGACTGACCCTTTTATCCAGATATTACTGTGGTGACTGCCCCTTTTATCCAGGCATTACTGTGGTGACTGTCCCTTTTATCCAGGTATTACTGTAGTTACTGCCCTTTTATGTAGGCATTACTGTGGTGACTGTCCCTGTTATCCAGATATTACTTTGATGCCTGACACCTTTAACCAGGTATTACTGTGCTGTCTGTCCCTTTTATACAGGTATTACTGTGGTGACTGTCCCTTTTATCCAGGTATTGCTATGCAGGTATTACTGTGCTGTCTGTCCCCTTCAACCAGGTATTAACCGTCTGTCCCTTTTACCCAGGTGTTACTGTGGTGACTGTCTCTTTTATCCAGGTATTACTCCATGTGACTGTCCCTTTTATCCAGGTATTACTCTGTGTGACTGTCCCTTTTATCCATGTATTACTGTGCTGTCTGTCCCCTTTATCCAGGTATTACTGTGGTGACTGTCCCTTTTGTCTAGGTATTACGGTGGTGACTGTCCCTTTTATCCAGGTATTATAGTGCCATCTGTCACCTTTAACCAGGTATTACTGTGCTGTTTGTCTCTTTTAACCAGGTATCACTGTGGTGACTGTCCCTTTTATCCAGGTATTACTGTGGTGACTGCCCATTTTATGTAGGCATTACTGCGCTCTGTCCCTTTTATCCAGGTATTACTGTGGTGTCTGCCTCTTTTATCCATGTATTACTGTGGTGACTGTCCTTTGTATTCAGATATTAATGGGGTGACTGTCCCTTTTATCTATCCCCTATTATCTGGGTATTACTGTGGTGACTGTCCCTTGTATTTAGATATTACTGTGGTGACTGTCCCTTTTATCCAGATATTACTGTGCTATCTGTCCCTTTATCCAGTATTACTGTGGTGACTGGCCCTTCTATCCAGGCATTACTGTGGTGACTGTCCCTTGTATTCATATATTACTGTGGTGACTGTCCCTTTCATCCAGATATTACTGTGCTATCTGTCCCTTTTATCCGGGTATTACTGTGGTAACTGAAAAGCATTATTAATAATATATTTGCATGGTCTCGAGGGCATGAAATGAGGTATGATAACTCGTAGAGTGTATTTACCACATAAGTTACAAAGGGAAGGGGGATGGAGGGAAGGGGCGTGGGTACAGTTTTGAAACCTACCCTGTCAGCTAAGCTGGATCAGGTGATGACTAAGTGCCAAGTTTTGTCTAGATCAGTCAAGCGGTTCGGATTTCTGTAGCACACAAACGTTTACTTTGATTTATAAGATACAGGACTATTATTAACAGAGGTTAAAATAGATCATCAAGGAAGCTAAAGGAGACCTTAAAATACCATGTATCATTGACCCATCAACATTAAGAACTGTGAGCCAATTAAAGGATCAGGACTAGAACGAGCAGTCATGGAGAAGCTGAAAGATTTATTAATTTGTCACAAGATAACTGATTATCCATAAGTAATTCAGTGGGAGAAGTTTCCACTCAAAGTAGGTACGATGTTTACGTTCATATTTTATCATCCGAGCACCGCAGGGGTTAGTGTGCCATCAATGCAACTGTTACGGTAAAATGTTGGATTTACTTAAGGTTCTTTGCAGCGTCACTTCGGCCCCTTGCTGCACCCACCCCCCTTAACTCCTTTTACTGTATCTCCATTCATTTTTCTTTTTCCATCTTACTTTCCACTCTCTCCTAACAATTGATTCATGGTGCGGTTGCGGGGTTTTCCTCTGTTACAACTTTAAAATCTTTTTTAGTTTCAATTTCATTTTCAGTTCTGCATGATCTCATAAGTCCTAGTGCTTGACTTTTGTCCTAAATTTTATATTCCATTCCATTCTGTTCCTATATAATCTGAGTAACATATTTACCCTAAACATGCTGGGAAATTGGATTTGAAGAAAGCATTGGTTAAATATCCATCCAAAGGTTGCTTGATAGTGCCTCACCACCAAAGGCAAAAAACCAAAACTGGTAAGTCAAGCATATTGAAACCAAAAGTTTATGCAGAATATTGTACTGATATCACCCCATTCCCAGTCTAGAACAACCAAAATATAGAAGTAACAGAAAATAGAACAAATAGAAAAAAACATACAAGACCCTGGCCGGAAAAAAATAAATTGTTGACAACTTCAGTTCAAAAAAGTTCAAAACTGATAAATGCTTCCAACTCCGATCACGCCAATCAGGGAAGAAAATTATTTCACTGTACTGCTTATGCATGGCTGAACGTAATTAGATAAATACCAGATGTCATCAAAATAACCAAACTCCTGATT
Source organism: Macrobrachium rosenbergii (assembly GCA_039081455.1). NCBI lineage: Eukaryota > Metazoa > Arthropoda > Malacostraca > Decapoda > Palaemonidae > Macrobrachium > Macrobrachium rosenbergii. Next base: position 88,401 of record JANJGK010002326.1, read on the forward strand.
TAACATGAAATAAAATGAAACTACGGGGTCCGCTGTAGTCCTTAATGTAGATGTCATAAATGCTAACTATTTGTATGTTCCAACTGAGGTGAACAGTCTGAGAAACTTATTGCATTTCCCAACATAGGCGAACAGTGTACGTAGAATGTTACAATGTTTAACTGCAGAAAGTCACAGATATGAAAGCATGAAGAATCAAATAAATTCTCCCGAAAAAAAAAATCACACTGTAGGCCATGGATACTTATGAATAGCCCACATTTTCTGGGTGCAAGAAATGCAGGTCTACACGAACAGTTATTCATACAGTACTTGAATGTCCAAGCTTCAAACAAAGGCTGAAGTCAAGTTTTGGAAATTTTGTCGATCTTCATAATTTTAATTTTATCAAATTTGTAATCTCAGGTCTCGTTAGACTTTCATGGCAACTCGAACCAAAATTAAAGGAAATAAAAGGTAAATGTCTGAATATAATATTGTTGAACAAGAGATTTGCTCAAATGAAAAATATAGTGAAATGAAACATCATATCACCCTAATCCACTCGCCTAAATTTTCATCCCCTCCATGATTGGGTGGACTGGAACTAAAAATAATGTTTAGTTGAATTCCAACAACGTTTCATTTGACAATAATCGCGTGTTGTCTCCAGCCCGCAAGGAGGAATGTTGAACATTAATAATTACCAATGAAATAGCAAGATGATGAAAATAATAAAGTTAATGTGCTAGGCAATGACAGTCTTGAGCATTTGTTACGTACGTAACCCGCCCTACTTGGCAGTGCATTAATTTATAACATTAAATTATTTACACTATTACCGTAACTATTTGCGTTAGTACCTTCACTGAAAACAACCGACTTTGTTTGAAGCAGAATAAATTATTGTTGTTATAACAACGATATTATCAACACATTTCTAAAATACCTAAAGCATTGTCATCCGCTGACATATCTAGGAATTTGAGTGGTTTGTCGTAGATCATTTATGCTAAGTGACAGTTATACGATGATATTTATTTCCCAAGCCGGTAACATAATTCCACCTATTATGATAAACAAACTGGCAAAAATACACTGTAATACTAGACGAATTCCATCATATGAAATTTTTGAGACAATACTAATTACTGTTGCTACAGATATTGAACCCTGATGTTCTCGCCTAGAAACGATAAAATAAGGGTCCATGGTGGTATGAAGAATATCAGAACTGACTCGTCAAAAAAGTAGACTCCCTGTTATTGGCAAAATATCGGAAGGTGGTGGTAATAAGAATTGCATAGAAACTGTTTCTGTAACAACACAGCACATATCAGTGAAGTTTGGCAAAAAAATCTGGAAAGCAATGATGTAAACAAGACCACGAAACATGCCTTAACTTTACTTTAGTAGAGTTCAGGATTCATTTGCTATATGTAGTATACTGTGCGTGGAAAACACGCGGTGCTCCAGGAACATAAAAGTTGATTCCGAAACTGACAATCTATATCGCAGTAAATGATTCACAAGTGAACAATATTGTAGTTTGCCCTTCCAGTAATAGCTCGGCTCTCGGTCAAAACCAATTTGATTTTAAAATTATTAACATTGTAGCTCTTGGGCACAAAGCAACTTATTTCAGTAACCAATCTTGGACAAGAAACTGGATGTTCATGTAAAGTAGTGGGAAAAATGGAAAAATTAAGATTATCAGCCTTTTCACATTACTTCTACGGTTTTCCTTATTTAATCTTGATGTCCAACATCGAACCTTTACCTCCCAGCTCCACCATTAGCTCCCTGGGCTTCCAGGCATGCGTTGTCAATGATAAAACTCATTAACCAACTGTTTGATTGTCATGTTCGTACTAAAAAAGGGTGCCATATTGAACTAATATCGTCCCGTCTTCCCATCAATCACACTCGTCTGACCCATGAGTATTTTGATAAATAACCCACTCGAAAAAGTCACTGAACGCAGAGAGTAACATCAAACGTGATTAGGAAATCCAACTTGCTTTCAACAATATGCATCAATATATGAAATATCCTGGAGAGAAGTTTTGTCAATGTATTTCTAATTTGTCTTTTCTTCTAAATTTCTAGTGAGTTGCAATACATTGACGGAACATTATCTCGAACAACAAACACTTTTGGTCGATCCTTTGAAATTAAGAAAAAATTCTCTCTCTCTCTCTCTCTCTCTCTCTCTCTCTCTCTCTCTCTCTCTCTCTCTCTCTCTCTCTCTCTCTCTCTCTCTCTCTCTCTCTCTCTCTCTCTCTCTTTTACATCTACAATATAGGGTTGTATTATTTTCAGGGAGGCTTGCGTGAAATTCAGAGGATGGGTTTTTTCATTTTCCCTGTGTAGTCAATAATTCTGTTATGTGTCAACTTGCAGGTAGCTGAAATTTACATTTACGTAAAACCAAGCACTGTGCAATCGTCATGGTAGGATAAGAACAGACGATAAATATGTAATACTGTAAGCAATAATTTCATTTTGTGTGGCTTAGCTTTTCTTGGTATGTCTTATAATGAAATAGTGTAGAGATATTCCGTCATGTTTTCTTCATGCTTTAGAGTAATCCGTTTGGTAAGTAAAAGGCTTTTGTAAGTGCTATAGGTCTAGTTAGGAAACCAGGTACACAAAGAGGCTTTTATTTTCAGAGTCATTGGTGTATTTACAAAAAAATTGTTGCATGGGAAGGAGTACTGCTTTGCTTTATTTAGTTTTCACGTAAGGTTCGCCTCCGTTACTTTTATAGAGGTTATTTCTAGTAAAGGTTATTTTTATAGAGGTTCGTGTTTGAGAATTTATTACACAGAGAGGCTAAAGTGGGTTGGTGGTCCACGTGTAAGGGTGAATGCGTACTTCGGTCCGATCTGGCTCTCTTGCTGGGAGAAGAAGCTGAGGGTAGACAGGGCAGTAACCCTGCACGTCTCTTCTCTTTTACCTGACTCAATCATGCACATGGAATGGGGCGAGGTCGAGAGGCATCTTGGTTGTTTGTGGCCTTGTCTGCTTTTGGGCGAGCTTCAGGTGTCATGGGTAATGCATCGTGCTGGAATTGCTTATGGGACTCATAATGATTCGGCCATTCCCCCCCCCCCCCCTTTTATTTTACCGGTTAACTACTTTGAACTATATCTGGATAATCTTTCATGTCTCCTAAGAACAAAGTATGTCTCTGTAATCTTCTTAAATAAGAAAAAAAAACTTGTAGCATTACCCTGAAAAAATCAGTGTTCTTGGTGTTAATTTCTCACTCATAACATTATAGTTTGTAAAATTTATAATAAAGTATTGTAAAAGAGGAGGACAAGGAAAGCATTCAAGGACCTGGTAACGTTGCCTATTCAGAACCTCATTTCCGTAACCTTCTGTTGCCAGGCGGGACAGGGGAGGGCCTTGGCGGGCTTTCCTTTTCCTCTTCTTTTTTCAGAGCACTACATATTTACACAGTCATGACAGTGACCTTCATATGCTGAACTTCAAACAAACTTCCTATGTTCAGAAATCACTAAAACGACACCTTGAGTCATTCATTACGCCATATTTGAAGCGAGTGAAAGGATTCAATGTTTCTAAGGTTTTCTGGCGTTGGTGCGTTTGGAATTTTCAGAAAATGGGATTTGACAATTCGTCAGTCGTTTTTCTTTCATTGATTTCTGTGGTTATTCACATTTCAAGCAAATCTCAAAACTCTTTATACCGAAACCTGTCTCATGTATGACATTCAGACTTCTACAATAAAAGTTTGTAACGAATTAAATGGTTTTTCTTCAGCCAGATTTCATAGCGATTAGAGGTCGTGCATGAAGTCTAAAGACCTCCAAGAATCGGTATTCTTTGTACCGAAAAGTTTTATAGGTTTAAATTTAGAAGTGGAAGCTTTTGAGCAATTTAAACACGAAATGGCCCAACAATTACTACATGTTTGTAGCCAGGGTAAAATCTTTAAAGATGACTGGATCTGAAATATGGCAAGAGTTTTCAAACATGATTAGGCAACAGAACAGCCATTTGACTGAGTTCGCTTATATTCCTAACAAGTGGTACTGTTTCTCAAACCATCGGCAGGAGGGTGAACGAGCTGCTTGCATGGAAATACAAACGGTGAACGCGTGGTTTTTAGCGATACAAAGCCAGATCTATTTCTTGAGCTCTTTGGCCCTTTTTTGGGGGAGGACACAGGCAATTTGCTGGTGCTAGAAGAGGGAGGGGGCGTTTGGGGAGAATACTCGGTCATATGACCTCTGACTGCAGGGTGTTTAGTACTTTGTTATTGATTTGATTTTCATTTCTTAAATCTTGTTTCATTACTGTGGGTTAATTAAAAACTGCATATTAAAAATTGTTTTATTTTCTTATATACACCTAGGCAAAAATAATTTTTTTACAAGGACAGCAGCAATTGCGAAAGATTTACATATGAAATCTGCTGTTAACATCCGTTGCCAAACTAACTTGCAAGGAAAAAAATAACTTGCAAGGAAAAAAATATAAAAACTTCAAACTTTGGAGATGAATAACAACTACGAGAGTAAAACTATTCGGTATCCAAAGAACCAAAATATGTTTGATGTAAATCAAGGTTTCATGTGTTTACTTTATGGCCGTCTTACCTCCATAACTGTCGTACTTTAATTATCCCCACATATGACTTACAGTACAAGATCTTTTATGTTTTACATTAAAACTATTAAAGTACTTTAATATACATTGCTTATAATTATTGTGCTGGGAAAAGCCGGGAAGACATAAATATGGTCCTAAACTTTTCAGTGGTAAAATTTTTTGTATTGGTTCCCTTTTTTTCATAAGCAATATTTTCTTTAGTTATATTAAAAAGAATAGACCTTGTACCGAAGTCAGATGTGAGGCTGAGTGCTGGAAGCATAGGAACTGTCATACAGTAAAAACTTGAATTCTGGATTTCCTCATATTTTGAATTCTTTGAAAATCGAAGTTTTACGCTCATAGATGCTATTCATTTGCAGACATTGAACTTCTACAGAGATCACGGCTTAGAGCATTTGTGACGTCAGTCAGTTTCTCAAAAACAGGTTATTGAAATTTCGAATACAATATGCGCAGAACATGCTCCTGAGTGATAGATAACCAGCAGTCCAGTGGTATGTAACAAAAATGAACTGTAAAACTGCTGACGCAATTGTGTAAGTGCGGCCTGGGTCATTATCTTTCAAGAGCTTGTTCTGTGGAATCTTAAACCATACATTTTTGTTTGTGTGTGTAACTGGCCAGTTGCATTTCTAGACTAAAACCGTAGAATGACAAAACTCAAGATGAACATGCAAGCTGGTGTGTGTTTTAAGTATTAGACTCTGCAACCCCCCCGTCCGTCATTTTTTTTTTTTTTTTTTTTTTTTTTTTGATATGAAATTTCTTGTATCCAAAGTCTACAACAAACTGCCGCACTACTGAAGCTTTGTCCCCACTATAATAATGAATCTTTGTAACAACTGATATTACTTCATACCAAGAAGAAACATGACAATCACCTAAAAGCCTAACTAATGGGAAGTCCAAAAAGCAACTATGGAGAGTACAATTCTATCTGAATTTTGTCAAGCGCCCCTACAATGTTTGTCCCTTCTCAAAGGATTCCTCTTAGCAAAATAACTACTCCTTCCATAGGAACTTTCAAATCCTCCATTCCTAGAAAACCTGTTTTTTATTTCCTTGAGTATCTCTCACTGAAGTCTCTTTCCCTCTCACAATAACTCCTTCAGTCGAACATTTGGAAAGGTTATAGTCTAAAATATTTCCTTGGAAAGAAATACCTTAAAACAGCATTCCTCTAACAGATCCGTTCAAAACACCCATTGAGCAATTCCACTGAAAACCCATTCCTTCCTTTTCTGTTTTATTCTCGTCTTCAAACGCTTCCTTATGATGTCAAGAACTAATCCTTTCTCCAAACTAAGCCTTGCCATGAAAAAGCTTAACTTCCTTCAAGTCTTCCTCTCACTCTTCCTTACCTTTAAAACTTCCTACCCCAGCCTTTTCTTTAAGAGTTTTCCTTCAATTGAGCTTCTCATTTCTTGGCTAACGTTATCATAAGCAATGTACAAAATACCGCTGAAAGGCTAGGTTACTCTACGAATTTTCTTAGTTTACCTTACACAAAAAAATGGATATGGACGACAAAACCAGCTCAGTTAAAAGAATATATAAAACATTCACGCTCCCAAAAGTTTGGTCATTCTAAGGCTATAATCATTACAGAGTTACGTTCACTCAAATTGATACTAACTACACTTCAAAGTCAGTTTTGGCATGTTCTACGTGTGACTGCTTATTTGAGCAGCTTCAAGCTTTTAAAACCAACGATGACCAACTTTACAATAAATCTTTATACCATGCTAGATGTACTTCACAAGTAAAATCAAACCTCCATGGAAAAAATAGACAAAACACAGTATGGAATTTATTGAAAAAAAAAATTACAGTATATTAGTCGCGAGTTTATCAAGTACCTAACACAATGAATTAAGACTTAAATAATCAGTAAACCGAACGCCCTCAGTATTCCATCAAGTGACAGCAGGTATTCATACTTTTAAACTTACCTAGCGAGCGAAATCTTTTGACATTTCTTGTCATTGAGATTTTATGAAAGTATGATACAGCACTGATTTTGACAAACAACTGGGTTAATTGAAAGTTGTCACTTAGGAACTTACAGGATTTCTTGGTCGTCTGTGCCCAGTCAATCTCTGAGCGCAAATTACGAAAATATGAGAAGATTACCCCAAAAACGACCAAACAGCTACTTAACAGTGAACGGGAAGCATTTCATATCTCGCCAACAGATACTACTGATTAAGGATTAATTGCAATTTTTGGAGGGAATGAAAACTTATAAGTACGTTTATTAACCGGATGTTTTGAAGCTACAGCCTAAGATATTTCAGATTTAGATAGCAAACCAAGGGTAAAAGATGCAATGGTATAGCAACTAATTTTAGACAGCACAATTTATCCATCAATTGCATTTTCAAATAAAAGCAAACTTTATGAATAAAGTTGGTGATAAAGTATTTGTCAGTCACACGTAGTGGTTAACAGATCAATGCACAAAATTTTACAGAAATTTTTTTTGGAACTAGTTTTATGCAGGGCTTGAGGAAACTGAACTGCCTAAATTGCTGAATGTCAAAGATTTAGTAAGGTTTTTCTGACATGTATTTCTCAAGCCTATCAAGTGTAAAGTTTAGTGTCCTGAGTTAACCTGAAATAGTCATTCTATCATGTATTTCCATTACACTGCAATTATAAATCTATTTCCACAAATAAGCTTTTTGTTACTTACAATCTTTATCTAGACAAAATTTAATTATGAAAAATTCGGTCAATTGGGCAAAAACTGCATTTCCTGGCATGACTAAGTGAAAATACTCTAGTGCATTTGAAATCACACTCATTGGCTTAAGACTTACAGACCGCATAGAAATTAGTCCACAGATTTAAAGCCAGCGAAAATGGTGGCACATTGATATAAACCTTTAAACCTTACGATTAATGAAATGCCCTAACAGGACAGTATTATACAGATTGTTTACTTCCTAATTCCCAAACTTTGTTATTTAATGAAAAACTAAGTCACTCCTCCACCTTCACTTGGCACTTAGATCGTAGCCGATATGATTAAGTCCAGTGAATGACAAACAACAGTGTAACAGGACTGACTGGAATAAATAATGCCCTAAAACATATAATTCAGATGCCCAGTTTTGAAGCTAAGGCTCAGTTTACGTGAGCGTTATGAAGCACTAATTACACAATTTTATCAGCATTAAACTTACCTAACCTATTGGTAAAACAAAACACAGCTTGGTGTGGAAATCTTGCTGTGGTAAAGATTTAACGACGTATAAAATCTACTTAATATTCATTGTACCGCAATGACGGAACTTTCATTTCTTCATTCTGATAACATTGCCAGTTCCAGGCAAGGCTATTTAGGGCTTCCAAAGTTTGTGGATCTAAAGCACAAATTTTTTCTCAACGGGAATTCTTCTTAGTGTTGCACGGTGTTGGAGATCTGCAGCAGATTTCGAGTAAACCATTATGAACTAATAATGGTTATGTAATGGCTGTTCAGCATAGGTATGCAGTAGATTTCCATGTAACTGCACCGCTTTAAATAATTTTCATCGCAGCTATTACTCACTTCATTCCTGTGAAAAGAAAAAAAATTATTTGCACCTCTTACTAATTAACTGACGACTATTATATTAAAAAAAAAAAGTTATAAATCAGGTCAATTTTAGCATGTAACTCGAATGAGCATTCAGCACAGCTACCACCAATTCAAGAACAAAAGTTGATTAAATCTTATCGAATCAACAATATTGCCTTAAACCACTCACGTGAATTAAGAACTCCAGTAACCTTTTATGCCGAAATAAATTTACCAACTACTTCATATGATCCACCTACTAACCTATCCTATCTTGTTCTATAGACAGATTTATATTCAAGTTCTATAGACAGCTTTATATTCAAATTATTAACTAAGTGACTATACACTACCCTCATTGATATATCTAATTGTACTTACTCCACTGACTAACTGGTCTGACCTTGATCCAGTGCATAAACTATCATGGCCCACTGGATAACAAGATAAATTATTTCATTAAATTCAGTTTGTAAGCTACCATAACCTAATAACTGCCTTGTCCCATGTCATCCACCAAAATACCATCATAAATGTAAAACCTATCACACATTAACGCAAAGCTAACCTCAGTTTTAAAATCCACTGGATAATCCAGTCACTCTAACCCACTAATCTTATTCTCATTCATTGTTTACACAATGTCTAAGAAAGAATGGAAGATTAGTCTGCGGTTCATTGTAGTGAAATGGTAAGAATAACCTTTGAGGTAGTGGAAAAATTTTTTGGAAATACAATTAGTAGGCAAACTAAAATTATCAGACCATGTTCATGCATATAACATATCTAAATAAAACAGCTAATTCAATTTTATTCTGTAAAACTTAATTCCCAAAGAAATAATGCTATAGTAACAGTAAAAGATTAATACTCAACTTACAATATCTAGATGCTACACAGCTTTTCCATATCCGAATATTAAAAGGCATAAGGCCCTACTTTAATCCATTGACCAACTACCACCTCTGTCCACTGAATAACCAAACACCCACCCACTCAAATTCCATCAAATTAGGTCCTATCTCATTTCACTTACAAATTCTACCTCATTTCACTAAAAAAAAAAAAAAAAAAAAAAAAAAAAAAAAAAAAAAAAATTCACGGACAAGAAATATCCTAACCTCATTTCACAGAAAAAATATCCTAACTTCGTTTCACAAACAAATATCCTAACCCCGTTTCACAGGAAAAAATATCCTAACCTCCTTCCACAGACAAATATCCTAACCCCATTTCACAGACAAAAAAATAATTATCCTTTCCTCGTTTCACAGACAAAAAATATCCTAACCTCCTTTCACAGACAAAAAATATCCTAACCTCCTTTCACAGACAAAAAATATCCTAACCTCCTTTCACAGACAAAAAATATCCTAACCTCCTTTCACAGACAAAAAATATCCTAACCTCCTTTCACAGACAAAAAATATCCTAACCTCCTTTCACAGACAAAAAATATCCTAACCTCCTTTCACAGACAAAAAATATCCTAACCTCCTTTCACAGACAAAAAATATCCTAACCTCCTTTCACAGACAAAAAATATCCTAACCTCCTTTCACAGACAAAAAATATCCTAACCTCCTTTCACAGACAAAAAATATCCTAACCTCCTTTCACAGACAAAAAATATCCTAACCTCCTTTCACAGACAAAAAATATCCTAACCTCCTTTCACAGACAAAAAATATCCTAACCTCCTTTCACAGACAAAAAATATCCTAACCTCCTTTCACAGACAAAAAATATCCTAACCTCCTTTCACAGACAAAAAATATCCTAACCTCCTTTCACAGACAAAAAATATCCTAACCCCCTTTCACAGACAAAAAATATCCTAACCCCCTTTCACAGACAAAAAATATCCCAACCCCCTTTCACAGACAAAAAATATCCCAACCCCCTTTCACAGACAAAAAATATCCCAACCTCCTTTCACAGACAAAAAATATCCCAACCTCCTTTCACAGACAAAAAATATCCCAACCTCCTTTCACAGACAAAAAATATCCTAACCTCCTTTCACAGACAAAAAATATCCTAACCTCCTTTCACAGACAAAAAATATCCTAACCTCCTTTCACAGACAAAAAATATCCTAACCTCCTTTCACAGACAAAAAATATCCTAACCTCCTTTCACAGACAAAAAATATCCTAACCTCGTTTCACAGACAAAAAATATCCTAACCTCGTTTCACAGACAAAAAATATCCTAACCTCGTTTCACAGACAAAAATATCCTAACCTCGTTTCACAGACAAAAAATATCCTAACCTCGTTACAGACAAAAAATACCCTAACCTCGTTACAGACAAAAAATACCCTAACCTCATTTCACAGACAAGAAAATCCTAACCTCGTTTCACAGACAAAAAATATCCTAACCTCGTTTTACAGACAAAAAATATCCTAACCTCGTTTCACAGACAAAAAATATCCCAACCTCCTTTCACAGACAAAAAATATCCTAACCTCGTTTCACAGACAAAAAATATCCTAACCTCGTTTCACAGACAAAAAAATATCCTAACATCGTTTCACAGACAAAAAAATATCCTAACATCGTTTCACAGACAAAAATATCCTAATCTCATTTCACACTCAAACAATCCTAACCTCATTTCACACAAAAAATCCTAACCTCATTTCACACTCAAAAAATCCTAACCTCATTTCACACTCAAAAAATCCTAACCTCATTTCACACTCAAAAAATCCTAACCTCATTTCACACTCAAAAAATCCTAACCTCATTTCACACTCAAAAAATCCTAACCTCATTTCACACTCAAAAAATCCTAACCTCATTTCACACTCAAAAAATCCTAACCTCATTTCACACTCAAAAAATCCTAACCTCATTTCACACTCAAAAAAATCCTACCTCATTTCACACTCAAAAAAATCCTACCTCATTTCACTCAAAAAAATCCTACCTCATTTCACTCAAAAAAAAAATCCTACCTCATTTCGCACTCAAAAGAATCCTATCCCATTTCACACTAAAAGAAATCCTACCTCATTTCACACTCAAAAAGTCCTACCTCATTTCACAGACAAAAAGTCCTACCTCATTTCACAGACAAAAAGTCCTACCTCATTTCACAGACAAAAAGTCCTACCTCATTTCACAGACAAAAAGTCCTACCTCATTTCACAGACAAAAAGTCCTACCTCATTTCACAGACAATAAGTCCTACCTCATTTCACAGACAAAAAGTCCTACCTCATTTCACAGACAAAAAGTCCTATCTCATTTCACACTCAAAAAAAATCCTACCTCATTTCACACAAAAAAAATCCTACCTCATTTCACACTCAAAAAAATCCTACCACATTTCACACTAAAAAAAATCCTACCTCATTTCACACTCAAAAAAATTCTACCTCATTTCACACTCAAAAAAATCCTACTTCATTTCACAGACAAAATCCTACCTCATTTCACATACAAAAAAATCCTACCTCATTTCACAGACAAAAAAATCCTACATTTCACAGAAAAAACCATCCTTTCTGACAAAAAAACCTACCTCATTTCACAGAAAAAAAATCCTACCTCATTTCACAGACAAAAAAATCCTACCTCATTTGAGAAAAAAAAAAAAAATCTTACCTCATTTCACAGCCAAAAAAATCCTACCTCATTTCACAGAAAAAAAATCCCACCTCATTTGAGACAAAAAATCCTACCTCATTTCACGGACCAAAAAAATCCTACCTCAATTCACAGTCCCCCCCCCCCAAAAAAAAATCCTACCTCAATTCAGACAAAAAAAGTCCTACCTCAATTTAGACAAAAAAGTCCCTCATTTCACAAAAAAAATCCTACCTCATTTCACAGAAAAAAAATCCTACCTCATTTCACAAAAGAAATCCTACCTCATTTCACAGAAAAAAAATCCTACCTCATTTCACAGAAAAAAAATCCTACCTCATTTCACAGAAAAAAAATCCTACCTCATTTCACAGACCAAAAAAATCCTACTCCATTTCACAGACCCAAAAAATCCTACCCCATTTCACAGACCCAAAAAATTCTACCTAATTTCACAAACAATCCTACCTTATTTCAGACAAAATATTCTACCTCACTTCCCAGACAAAAAATCCTATCTCATTTCACAAACAAAAAATCCTACCTCATCTCACAGAAAAAATCCTAACTCATTTCATACAATATCCTACCTTATTTCACAGGTAAAAATCCTACCTCATTTCATTGATAAAAAAAATCCTACCCCAATTCATTGACAAAAAAAATCCTACCACAATTCATTGACAAAAAAAAAAAAAAAATCTTACCTCATTTCATTGACAAAAAATACTAACTCACTTCATTGACAGAAAAAATCCTAACTCATTTCATTGACAGAAAAAATCCTAACTCATTTCATTGACAAAAAAATCCTAACTCATTTCATTGACAAAAAACCCTACCTCATTTCATTGACAAAAAAACCCTACCTCATTTCATTGACAAAAAAACCCTACCTCATTTCGCTGACAAAAATCCTACCTCATTTCACTGACAAAAATCCTACCTCATTTCACTAACAAAATCCTACCTCATTTCACTGACAGCAAAATCCTAGAAAAATCCTACCTCATTTCACTAACAAAAAATCCTAGCTCAATCCCTGACAAGTCAAATCCTACCCCAATCCATTTACAGAAATCTTATGCCGATCCATTGGCAACCCAAAACCTCACTGAATTTATTGACGACCTAATTCCTGGTTTGATCCGTTGGCTAGTCACATTGTTCAATCCATTGGCAATCCAAATTCCAAATCAATCCTCTGACAACCCATATTCTAACTCAGCCCTTCGACAATCTAAATCCAGCCTCATGCCATTAACAACCTAACTCATACTTCAATCCATTGCAAACCAAATTCTCTCTCAACCCACCGACAAACCAAAACCAACCTCATTCCATTGAACAACAACCCAATCATAGGTCACTCCAAATCCTACCTCATGATGTTGTCAATCAAATTCCATTATTCCATTGACAAGCCAAATATCCATCAATATTTACAATCCATACCGTATCTCAATCCACTAACAAGCCAAACATTGCTTAATTCAGCACCTTTCTAATTGTACCTTAATCTCAAACCTATTCTACTTTAATCCTTCAGTAAATCACATCTGCCTAAAATTTACCAACAATACTTTCAACGGTTGAATAAGTTTACATAAATCATATGAGTATTCAGTTTTATTTTTATCAACCATTTAACACATTACTCAAGCTTTATTCAACTGACTAAGGCGTTGTACCTTATGAATTACCCATATACCCTACCTTAATCTCCTGACAAACTAGAATATCCCATCCATTGAGAGACATGACAAATTCTAATAAATTTTGGGATAAGAATTTCTATTAAACTTTTGTATAAGTTTCCGTAGGCCAATTAAGATAAGAACGTGAGCAATTTAAAGAATTCCAGGAGTTAAGACTGCCTTTTCATTAATCTAGTTATTACATTTACTGTAGATTTGCATTTGACGTGTCTTGTCCTCGAGTTTTAAGATTACGAGCGATGTAGGAAATGTCTGATATAAAAAGTAAGTTCAGGCCATCTATTTTATTACAAAACCTTGGAATTAAGTGTTAATTCAAGAAATCCATCAATGTAAAATCAGTGTGCAAACTAAAGTAAATCAAAAGATCCTTTTGTGTACACAGTTGGCAAAATGGCCAATCGAACATTTTTCTCATTTAACAATGTTAGTATTTTTCATAAGGAACAGATACTGTGGAAGGAAAAATTTATTTGCACAGATTAAGATTAAGTGAAAAAGAGACACTGGTATTTAAAAGTAAAATTCTCTTATTACAATCACTTGTTAGAAGTCTTGTCAAATCAGAAAAAAATTAACTTAACCTTGAGCCTATAGTCTAAATATTTTAAATTACTTTATATTTTTTCCCACGAAGTTCACAAGTCAAGCTAAATATGTTGATTAGCCTAAAGTACCCTAATCCACTAACTTCTGATGTCTACTTATAGCTCACTGATTAACCAAATACCATCTTACACTAATGATTATCTGAATCCTACATTAAACAACTACTAAGCAATCACAGTTAACCATCCAAAGATACTCAACTCCTTGATTAACCTATTTTAACAGACTAGCTGGATTAAATGACCATTTTTTTAGTCATCTTATAATTCCCATGCAGTGTTCAAATTCTCAAAAGGCCCCCGTGCTTGCATGCCAAGGAACACATTAAAAGCACTATATTTGCAATATTTTCAATTCTTTGCTCAGGTTTTGGAGGCAAATCTAGGGCCTGATATGCTGTTTAAATGCCCAAACAAGAAAATACTCAACCTTCTACTGTTGTTAGACCAATGGTATTACAGCCTCCTGGTGATGAAGCTATTTACCTTAACACCATAACCATTTAAAATGAGTACAAAAGGTAGGAATATTTAGCAATAGAACAAATCACTACCATTTTAGTTGAAGGTTAAGAATAATCACCTAAAAATGGAAAAGTCTGGTACTGCAGTGGCACCTGAACAAAAATTGTTTAGGTTAAGTATTTTTATTGACAGGTTCTGAGAACTTCAGATATCCTCTACAGATTTAATAGTTTTGTTTCTTATATCAATAGTACTAGATTTGACCGATAACTATAAAGTTCATGCTCATTACGAAATGAAAGATTGTTTTTTTCATGTCATGGATTAATGCATCAATACTCAGAATGCTACTCTAGTCAGATTACTGAAAATCTTTCTAAACTATTAAAAAGCAATATTACTTAAAACTAGACTATACAGAACCTATTTGTAATTCCATTTCACTTCAGTTACATTTCTCCTATTACTCTTTACTCTTACCTTCAGAGATAGCCCCAATTAGTATCTGGTAAGCTGTATTTCTAGTGATGACTTTCTCCTTGACTGAAGCAAATTAGCACTTCAGTGCTCTTAAGCTTGAAGTTCAAGATCCACCTGCAAAAGAAACCATAAATCACTAGAACAACAAATTGAGTCTTACTTAACATACATAGTAATTGTGATAAGAATATTGTAGGCGACCTGTGGTTTGCCCGAATTAAAATTTCCTATTCAGAAAATTTTATGGATACTTAGGAAAATATGCCTCACACCTAAACTTATCAATAGACTTTTGTCAATATAGCAGCTCGCTCACTCTTCACTATTAGGAAAATGTTTGTAATACTATGAAGAAATTTTCAGCAACACTGAATTAAACAGTACCATCAATTTTTATGTCTTATGGAAAGTAAGGTTAAAAGATTGATAAGCAAGATATTTCCCTCACTAATCGTTGGCTACCTAAGTGCAGTCATGTCAAAGCTCGTTAATAGATGTCCCACTTTTGATTCATTGAGTTTATGATCCCATCACTTTACCTACTTCAAATTCTCGAATTCTCTTATTCTCCAGTTAATCTTTCTCAACATGTGTGGACTTGACAAATTTACGATTTATAATTGACTCGTGCAGCAAAACCAGTCGGTTTACGTTAGATACTTGAGATATTTATACCTATGCCAAAACTGCAGTATGTTAAAATCCCTAAAAACTCCAAGTCTAGGAACGTGAAAGATCGAGTCTCCTTTAACTACTCACATTCAAACCTCATTCATTTGAATCTTGTACTGTTAACGAATGGTTGGACACAGGAACCTCCTGGCCAGGTTGAAATGCTTTCCCCAAAAGTTTTTTTGTTCTGCTTCTATTCCTGCTGGTGTGATCCATTCACTTTTGGTTTCTGAACCAGGCAAAGTCTGAGTCCTACTGTGGTTGTAGCCCCCCATAATTGTTAGTTGAAATTAAAATCTCCCCACCTCAATATAAAAAAAAAATCAAACTAAATCCGAAAAAAAAAATTGTGAGATAATTAACACAGTTTAACTGCCCGGTGTTCATTCCCAAACTGAGGTATAGTTACAATACCAGTATATCCTAAGTCGTATAGCCAACGGAACCTTTAAAATATAAATTTTAATACGGAGTTTCCTACTGTTAAAAGGCACTGACATTCTTCTTTACTGACTTAGGTCTACATTTGTTCTTTAACTATCTTAGAATCTTAACTTTCAAAAGTACACGAACAGTTATCTTGCTCTTACCTTCCTTCCAGTTACTGTGCCCCACTGTTTCGAAATAAATTGTTCACAAACGATGCAGGACCATAAATTTATTAGAGAGTTCAGGGTACACCTGCAAAAGATCAAAATTCAGTCAACAGTTTGGATAACTGAGGTGTGAGTTAATATTGTTACAAGCATTAGCCCTGAAAACTTAGCAATTAACATTTAATTGTTTAAAACTACCTTTTTCGCAGGCTATCTCGACTATGAGTTTAGTTCCCAAATGAATTTAAATTAACCTTTCATTGATGAATATTGCTCAACATGTCTTCTTGACACCTAAAACATGTACCTGACAAAAGCCATCACGAAGCCAAATCATAAAAAAAAAAATTACGTTATTTGCAACGTTTCAAGTTAAATCAAATACCGGTAACTAATACCGAGTAAATTTTAGGTTGCCTTCACAAACTTACAGACTAAGGAACAAATCTTTGCAGCTAACTATTACCGGGAGCTGTCTACCTTCACCATAACTGTTTACACATTACAAATAATTGCTGAATGTTTTAAAAGTTACCTCCCGTTTCGCTTCTAGGTAATTTAAAAGCACGAATGAGCTTACGTGAACAGCAAAGACGGAATCTGGTTATGCAGTTTCCCATATTCTGTGGTTATTAAAAATTCCTTAAGAACACTTTAGAATTCTAACATACATTCCCTCTCATAGAAACATTCAACATTATTAAGCAACAGTGCTAGCACAACGCTATCGCATTTTGAAAAAATAAAATTCGAAAATTAATGTTTCTCGAAAGTCCATTTCAGCTGAAAGCGCTCATATAAACAAGAATGCAAATTGAGAGATCCACACTGTGATGTCCTTTAGAGAAGGGAAAGTTTCTCTTGAAACTATATTAAAAAACCAACATTCGTCTTCCATCTTTTATAGGCTCTAAACCAACAGTCGTCTTCCATCTTGGTTATAATTCGATTTGTTCTATAGCTGTTTTTAATTCCACCCTTTGGTTGTATATGCATTGCTTTTCAAATTTATGAGGAACAGTGTAACTTCATTACACAAACATTCTAGCTTTGATAGACAGCCAGTGCAACTTAATACAAGGATAATCCTGTCGCAAGGAGCAACACTTCATTAATCTTGCCACGCTAGTGCATCAATGAAGATGCATTATGCTTAGCAAGAGAGGGAACAGAGAAATAGAGGGGTTATTTAGCTACAAGTAGTCATGCAAAGCAAAAATTCTTGCCAAATTGATCAATGGAATGAGAAAAATAAAGCACTGAATATGGCATGAATTTTAAAAGTTGCAAAGGTTTGGATTAGGATATTCACGAATTATAAATAATTTCTTAAATTGTCTGAAGTAAAACGCTGGAAATTGGAGTTTATATATGAATTTAAGCTAATTACTTGCGGTTATGCTAAATTAATATTCCTTGCAGTTATGGTTAAGGGACATTTCACTCACTATGATCGATGTGGACAATGTAAAACTCATCAGTGGGCTAAAATTCCTTAACACAGATTGAAATAATCACTAAAAAAAACTTTTTGCATATATTTTCCAATAGGCAAACAGGACAAGACTTATTTTGACTTTAAAAATTGTCCCAACTACAATCCTAAGACTTTTTGCCTTAGTTGGATTTACCATCCAATTTTTGAGAACTTTCGCATTCTAAAGAGCCATGTCCACCCAGAAGTTGGATGTATAAATAACAGTTGTAAAAACTGTAAACAAATGCAACACAAAATGCTACACACAAGGTTAAGCTTCTGGCAGTTTTGTTGCAGATCCATTGCAATGGAACAAGTCTAGTGGGTCCTTCCATTTTCCAGTCTGAAATTACAGGAGACGGTCGTGGTCTTCGCTTTATGCTCCTCGGGCGCAATTTGGCAAGCCATTTTATTCATACATCATCCTGCTTTGGGTGTTAAAGTACTTTGTACTCTTTGAATTCACCTGAAAAACCATTCTGACACCCACCCATCAAGTAGGTCTTCACACAAGGTACACACCAAAAATGGTATCTCCAGCCTCCAGGTACTTTATGTGAATAGTGGCTAGCTAAAGGATTGTGCGCTCATGAAAATGCTACAATTTCAACCTAGTTACTTTCAGGTGACTTCACCTGTCTTATCAAAAGGGTCAGCGAGGGTAGTTTACTGAAGCCCTCCCTCCTCCCGTCTTCTAATTCCACACATTGCAATAATTGATATGCACTGTTATAGATCCTTTGGTGTGATTCCATTTCACTGACCATTAATGCATCCTTAGAAATGTGCATTGCACATGGTAATTTCAAACATGGCATTAACGGCCTTTGAAGCCCTAATCACTTTTTTCATCACTATCTTGACACTTTGCATTCCTATCCCAAATTACACAGTATTGGAAAGTTTCAACCTCTAGCATTATGCATCTGAGTATCCAGGCTATATTTGGACCCTCTCATGTTATAAGCAAACTCACTGCTACAGAGATGTCTAGGTTTTGACGTCTATGGCCACGGGGCTGGTACTAAACATTGCATGCGAAACTGGTTGGTATGAAAGTAAAATTAGCCATATGTCCAGTGCTGCCAAAGCACTTTTAGTAAAAGTGCCAAACAATACTTAGGGACTTCCAACACTTCTAGTTTCCCTGTGGCCATCGAAACAATGTAGAAAGAAGCTTATGATCTTATGAAAATAAGATTTTGCCAGTCGAGTGGGTGGCTTTCCAGAAAGGGCCACTGATTCACCTAAAATGCTGACTCCCAAGAATTCCCAGTTGATCCAGCATGGAGGGTTGTGATGTAGGACTCTTACCTTGGTAATTGTACACAAGAGTACCACGCGGGGATACCGTTTATTAATGAAATATTTTGGAATATATAAAAGGGCGTTATAATGTTGTACAGAGAATTGAGAAATTCCAGATTTGAAAATTTTGCCGTCATTTACGTTTGCTTTTACGTCACTGAGATCTCTGCATAGCACCATGTTTTAGTACAAGCCCGTCAGAGATGAACGTAAAAGCCAACAAAAGATTAAATTTTAAAAATTCTCCATTTCTCAAATTATGTCTGTATTGCATTACTAACACCCTTTCCATATTGTTCACTCAAAAAAATCTGGCATTTCATTCTCTATGATTTAAGGAAAATTTATACTTGCAACACCAAATTAGGTATAAAAAAAAAAAAAAGTAATGCTAAGTATTAGCTCTACGCCTGTTTTTACCTTGGAAACTGTTTTTTTCTACACTTTTAGGGCTTCTGATACTAGCGGTGCATTTGTTTGTCGTCGGCCAAATGAAATGTCCCTTCGCCGTGTTTAGTACTGGGCCGGGGGGGCCGGTACCCCTACGTTAACAAGTTACTGCATTTGCCGGACGGGATATGAACCGTTCCAAACAGACGTATATCCCCGTGCTCTGTCTTGTGAAGATCGCGTATGGAAACCCCTTGTTGGGTGGACTTCAGGGGTTAGTTACAGGTTAATTACATTCGACCCCCCCAAAATAACGTTAAATTGTAAATAAGCAACCAAAATACTATAAAAAAACTGCCATTTCTAGCTAAATACCCGCCGTGTATCTATTACTTAGATCTACCACAAAAACTGAAGGGTGCTAAATTCGGCATGGAATATAACAATTCAGTCAAAATCCAGGAGCAAGGAGGACACAGCTGAAACAAAGTCACCATGGCTGGAAACTAAAACCAGGTTTTTCACGGAACTCCTAATTCCAAAATCTTCCATAATTTCTGAAAATTCAAAATCACGTTTCAGCATTTTATCATGGACCCTCAGTTCCAGAAGACGTTCTTGATACGCAGTCCATGTTACCCACAATGCACTTAAAAGTCCCATCGTGTTGAAGAAATTTTTAAATTTTCAAGCGTATCCGTATAGTTAGACCATTTCACCTTTGCTGCTCTATAAACACCCTTTTCTACTGTATATAGTTGAAAAAAATATATATCGCGCGTAGTAATTCTGTAGGATTACCATTGCCTTTTCGATAGGAATGCAGGGAACGTAGAACTCTTTCACGTGCTTGTTTTAAACATACAGAAGCACTACATTTTGTGATATGCCACTTAACCCGGTGAATATATGGGTAAAGGTTTTATATTTGTGCACAAATAAAACAAAATCCTGAAGGGCCATGGTGCTGAAAGCAAAAGTAAAATCTGAACTTAATTGGACCTTCGGCAAAATCCACCAAAATTGAGAAAAACTACGTTCGCAAGATTCCACAACAAGATTGATTACAAGCCACAAAATATTAGGAACTACTAAGACGTCTCCGAATATTACACTAAAATATTATCGATGGGTCAGAAATACATCACCCAAAGTAAAGGAGCATGAATATTAATGAAGTAACTTTAGAAAACTACGAAAGCATGGCACGCTGACTATTCAGTAGGTTATTCCACAAAACAACAAGAAACTTGCAACATTAAATTACAAAAATCGCCACGAGGCAGAATTCTACTCAAACCAGTAAGCAAATAAACGTCGTGGATCAAATGAAGACGGGCAGCATGGCCTCCAAATCATAAACCCACTATTTCCTTCACTCTTGACTAAACACTTGAAAGCAAACGTCAGTTTACATGAATGGTTGTGTAAAGAACCTTTGGTCTCCTTACCTGTTAGATGACGAAAGCCTTAATCGTCCGGTCTTATAAACTAACCAGGGGAAGTTATTCCGCAGAAGTCATTGCAAGCAACGTGAAAATTTTGACAGTTCCAAAAATAATTATATTTTACTACAACCAACCACATTCCGTTCAGACACTTCACGATCGTGCAGATTTCCACACACGTCTGCTTGCATCTGTTAACACCACGTAGACCAAACTGACGTCCAGTGTACTGATCCTCGGAGTCAGTTTTGAGTTTTTCCAGTAACTGCTTTCAACTACTTTTTAGCCAATCACAAGCGTCCGGGTCATTCTAGTCTTACGGAGCCGGAAATGATGTCCTCCGATTGGCAGAAGGAAAGCACAGCACCTTGAGGAGTATTATTACGTTCTTAACAGCCATTTCGGAGAACAATTCATTCTGGCAAATCTATAATATTTCTGAATTAATTCAGTGTTTATCACCGGCGAGATAAATAAACATTAGACTAGGAAAATAAAAATCACATCAGCGTAGAGAGAGAGAGAGAGAGAGAGAGAGAGAGAGAGAGAGAGAGAGAGAGAGAGAGAGAGAGAGAGAGAGAGAGAGAGAGAGAGAATTACTTTACTGAGAATATTCCACCAGTCTCTTATACGACAATAAGTAATTACTGAAAATATTGCACTGCAAATCCAACCCTCAAACGCGTGATTCGTTGAAAGGAATCTCTCCTACTTATGAAAAGACCACGCATTTCTAAAGTAGCAATAAAGGTATTCTGCATTAAAATCCTCGATGTCCTCTCTAACTATAATACCTGAACAAAAATTAGGAAAGTAACTCCTAAAAGTGCGAATTCGGATGAATAAACCAGGACTGAATAAAACCGTGGATGTAGGGGATAATTAATGTGGCAGCTTCGTGATGTCCCCAATGACTAAATCTAATAAACTTCCAAAGTTTCTGGCTATATGACATTTGGATAACGTATATTGAAGCTAATCGTAGTGCGCATGTGCGCGTGAGAGAGAGAGAGAGAGAGAGAGAGAGAGAGAGAGAGAGAGAGAGAGAGAGAGAGAGAGAGTAAAATAAGAAATTTTAGGCATTACACGACGTCAAGGAGATAAAAACACCGATATCTAGAATCTTTAAGTAGTTCTCAAACCGATATAGCAATGAAAATTAAAGATAAAAGAAATTCATGTGTTCAGTGAAATAGACTATCAGCTTACCACTCATTCTCAAGGTTTTAATCAATAATAGAAAAATAGGAAACAAACGAAAGCATGCATTTTATACTAAATATCGACACACTTTATTTCAGCGCATGGCCAAATAAAAAAAAAAATAAGAGTGACGACAAAAGAGACAATATAAAAGGAAGTGGGCGGCAAATGCTATAATAATAATAATAATAATAATAATAATAATAATAATAATAATAATAATAATAATAATAATAATAATAATAATAATAATGAAAGTAAATATCGTTTGTGGTGTTTATCTTGATATGGCCCAGTACATAATCATTCGAATGAATAAAATTAATTTTTTTCGAAAAAACTTGCTATGAACTTTCAGGTCTTGGAAGAATCCAAGAAAACCCTTAATTAGAAACTAAGTGACCAGAAACGCAAGCGCCTTTGCATGGATTGTATGCAAAGGCAGTCTTCAAGGCTAGTTTGCAAACACAATTCAAAAAGCTTCTTTCTTCTTCCTCACTGACAACACATTTCCAGCCATAACGCTAATTCATTAGTGGTTCTGTTTCAGTAAATACCCATAGCAAGGATCTCCTTATTCAAAGTATGTCTACTTGATCATCTGTAACATTCCCTAAGTACCTGGTGTCAGCGTACTCGCACGGGAAAATAGTAACAAAGAACAGTAGTTTAAAAGGTAGTCTGCAGTCTAATCCATAATTCTTTACGCCCACTGTGCAGCAGAAAATGTCGGCTAGTTGGATAACATTTACACATCAGAAATGTTGTCCGATTATATGACTCCTGGCCGGAATAAACTTTGATTCAGACAGTTTTCTGATCATAGCCTCACTCATAAAGCAGTAACTTCTCATCAAAGCAAAGGTTTGAAAACTGTACTTACTATACAGTGAACAACTGAACAAACATCAAAAGATGACTGTAGTAAGTCCAAAATAAAGCACATTAAGGAACCATGATTAAATAAGATATATCTGCATCTTGGTAGCTTAAATGGTTGTTAAAAAAAGATCTTCGATAACTTTAGCTATCAAGAATCATGAACAGCTTTCCCGAATGTATTAGCAACTACGTTGAAAAAATAACAGACTGTATGCGTAGAATCAGGCTGTCGAGATTTTGATGTTACCAAATTATAATAATGAACTTAGGATTATTGGGAAGTCAAACATACCGAGCTTTGCAATTGATCCAGTGTCATTATCTGATCTTTGAATGTAAAATATAATAAAGTTAAAAGTTATAAGTATCCTATCAGTTGAAGTTTCCTGTGCCCAAGAAAGTGACTGTTGTTAAACCAGTTCTGACATGTGGAAGTTTATTTCTGAACTTCAGTAAATAAAACCATTTATCTATCATTCTTGTCAAAAATGCTTGAATATGTGATTCTTGAATAATCAGTGATTTACCTGGTATAGGTAAATTCTTTACTGGACGGTCAGGCAACTTATGGACAATTGTATTTTACCGAGAATGCTGTATACTCTTCTGTAATTGATGCATTGGAAATGATGGATCAGGGTATATGGAGTATCCTATCTTTATGTGATGTTAAGTTAATAATGATACAGTTGTTCATGAACTTCTAAACAATTTACTATCCACTGGGTATTATTGATGTTGACTTTGAAAGACTACTTGGATGACAGAAAGTACTGCGTACAGATTGGAAAGTCATGTACTGTATATCTTTTGAAACATTAAGAAGAATATCCCAAGGAAGTGGCGTTAGGTCCAGTCCGATGTGGGATATATGCAGTACGACTGAATTATCAAATTCACTACAGATGAAGTCCAAGCTAGTTGCGAATGACACCCAATTTTATTCTTCCATAAATGACATTGAGGACATAAACGAGAATAAGGTCCCTACCAATGTCAGGAATTTATGTTGGTGGGTAAGAAAAGAGTAGCGGTTTTATAGTCCCCGTTACTGGTTAGGTCTGTGGCTTATGTGGGCTGCTGGACTGTTATTTGTCTCAGATCAATTATGCTGTAAGGGCTGTCGAATATCATCTTAGAAAAGTTGCGTTTGTTAAAAAAAAAACCTTGATGATTGCTATAAGGAAGCTTGTGATTAATAGTGTCATTAATTAAGAGAGTAGACTATTGCAACTCTGTCCACCAGAATGCAGCTAAGAGGCGATTTAGGAAATAACTAAAAAGGTTAGATTAATTTTGGGGTCCTACCCCTGGATATTATTACCCCTGTATTGTTGTTGCAATGGTTTGCAATAAAAAATTATAATAAAGTTTATAAAATGTTACGAAACATCAAGCTATCAAGAATGGATATCCAGTGTATATTTAAAGGATCGCTTTACCTGATACAACCAACGAATGGTGTAAACGTAAAACTGTGTAAAGGTGGTTTACAAGTGGTTTTAAGCTATGAGAGTCAAGATGCACTTCGAGCCCTCAAATTTATTAAAAAGAAAGACTTTCTTATTTTCAGAACGTAGGATAGTGTGGGTTAGACAGATACTTAGGAATATGCCGTGAGATTCTTAAAAGGTCTCTACATGTGTAGAGTATAAAACAAATAAGTGGGGAGGGGATGAACTCCTGCGAGGCCCCTTTGGCGGAGCGAGGTCAGGCAAAGTGTCCAACACCTTTCGGCTGTGAATACCCCCCAAATGCGCGACTGCCTGTCGTTAGCTGGGGCTAAGAACAACGGAAAGCTATGGCCTTCACGATAGCACCCTAAACTAATGTGTCAATAGTTCAAACTGCTGATGCAAAGTATAGCACCCAGAAATGACGAAATGCCCATCACTTTTGGGACCCAAGGAATACTTTCCTTATAACTGCATTGTTGGATTCAGAGACACCTTCATACTGAAATAGTAGTTCTTGTAATGAGAGACCGACCCACAAAGTTTACAATATTGGCAGTTTCTTTAATGAAAATAAAACGAAAAGATTGACTGTGGGCAAACCTGTTAATAAACCCATCGAAAATAAACATTGAAATAGTGGAATATTTTCATGAAGTTGGCAGGTCGTACCATGAAATGATAAAAACCAGCCTAGAAAAACACCATTACCCATAGGGTGAAAAAACGGTAATTGAAAAATAAATTAGACTATTTACGGAGCGTTGTTATAGTGTGGATATGACGATTACGATGAAGTTTGCCGTTCAGTTCTTCGAATGTCTCTGCATAAATAGAGTATATGGAGAATAAATATGGCCTCCCAGCTTTCAATAATAAAATAAGTAACACACAATCTTATCAACCACATCCTAACTTGTCATTTCTTTAAAAAATTATTCATACAGCAGTTCATCAGCAACTCCCTGAATATCTCGAAAGGAGAATTTTTTTACCAGCAAATACATCAGCTCTCAGAAAGAAACGCTCCACTGAAAGAGTACTAAGCTCTGTGCTAAATGGCCTCAACAAACAAATAGATTTTATAAATGCTTTATTTTAATGCCACGAGACTTTAAGTGCAATACTTGAACTAACAATTATTCTTAAAAGGAATCAACGTAGAATATGATGCACCGGAATGATTTAAGTATCATAGGACCAGCACTATGCATATTGCTATGGAATTATAATGGGCTATGAAAAAGCAGTGTTGGTTTTTCGTAGATGTTATGCAGTTCTTCCTTGTGCTGTGTAATATACAGATTTTATGACCAAAATTGAGAGTATAACGAAGGTACATAAAAGGTATATTGGGCAATAAAGCCCAAACAATAAGCTGCCAAAATGAAACATTAAATGGCTTGATTTGAAATAGTAAAGACACAGTAGTAGAGACAATGAAGACATTGAGGTAAACAGATCAAATACAGGACAGAATCACTTCAGGAATGTGGCGTTAATATAGACATACCTACTTAGAGTATGATTAAACTTCTCTTACATAACTGTGCAAGCACTAGACTTAGATATCACATTCTCTATAATGGTCCACAACATTCTCGACGAAAGTTTCAAGATTAAAATGGACACTAATGAAAAGGAAATTTAGCGGACTCCCTCCTGAGAACGTGGCTCCCCTGAATGCGTCAGGTTTCTACGGGAACTGAGGATTAAGGGGATCTTCTGAGGGCCATAGGAATGGTGATTTTCACCTCCTTAGAATGTTTTGATTTTTATTCTTTGAGATATACAGTAGACAGAGAAAAGTTAATAATTATGCGCCACGACTCAGGAACCTCCCCTCATCAGGGATCGCCGACCATCCCCCTCCCGTTCCCCCGTAAAAAAAATAGAAACTCAAATAAGACAAATTAGTAATCATTATAAGTTAAAGATGGCATGACTTTCGTCAATGAAATATGCAGTGACAGTGGCCCTCAGCCGTATATACGAAAGTGTGATTCCTCTTTTAGAATACTTGGCTACATGAAATTTCTGCAAAATTTCACTTGCGCAAAAAAAGAAAAAAATGGAACTAAACATTCACAAAAAAATGAATTTCATTTGCCACTTTTTTTGAGTCATAGTCATTGAACGCTATCACTCCTACAGGTGCAATAATATGTTGAATGGTGAAAAAATAAGTTTTGACATATTGGCTGCCAAAAGACAACGGGAAGAATGTAAACAAAAGCCACGTGCCTATAACAATTATGTTGAGAGCCTAATTACATTGTCCGCCCACACACTTGACTAAAACTAAAGCTGCCTTGGAAGATTATAACATTCAACCGTTATTATTGGAGAGACTGAAAAATATGCAAAAAATAATGACATTACAGTATTATGAGCTTATTTTCACCATGGGAAAACCCCATTTCTCGAAAACTTTATGTAAATGGAATAAATCATCATACACTATCGCCTATTGCCAATCACACCGGCTAACAAACATTTTTTGCAATAAATTTTACAATGTTCGACAGACAACACATCCCTTCGAAAACCAGGGGGCCAAATTAACAAAGAAAAAATCACCTGGTAATATTGTTTGGGCATGCGTAGATCCCCATAAAGCATAAAATGACGAAATGATAATGCAAATTTGAGTATACAGAAATCCCAAGAATGCGTAGGCGCATGGATTGGGCTGGAATGGATTTAAAAATTTTGGCTTAAAAGCCAAACTCTGGGCAACTTGAAATATTCAACGCTGAAGATAATGGAAAGGGGGAATTTGAATGGTTGGGCAGCAAGATAGAGAGACCTGGGAAATAAATGAGATGAAGTACAAGGTGCCGCAAGGTGAAACTGAAAGAAAACCACATAATTGCTCTAAGAAGTAAAAGTTAGAGAGTTTGGTCAACATGACTCAGAAATTATGCGAGATAGGCCAGTCAATAGAGGAGGAAAAAAGGCTGAATAAGGAAAAAAATCGGGGAAACCTGGAATGAGCTTTATTTTCTTCACAATAACGAACTTAATAACATTAATTTTGCAACCCTCTACCACCCCGGATTTGGCCGCCATCTTGAAAAAATGGCGGCGAAAAACAGTTTTTTGAAAAAATCTCTCTTAGGACACATTTTAGTGAAAAATAATACGAAATATAAAATATTCCATATACAATTCTCTATAAAAACTCCTCTATTCATTTTTCTGATATGTTGCAGGGTTTTTGAGTTACAGTTGAAAAAATGGTAGCGCATGTTTCTCGATACTCCCCGTTTTTTAATACAGTTTGGAAAATCGTCTCACTAGGGTGGCCTTCCTCCTTTATTCTGGCTCAGCAGATGGTTCTTTAAACAGGGCAACATGATCTCGTAGTTCTTCATGTTTTTCCAACACACTTATAAACTTCAGTTTTCCTTGCCTGAAAAGGGCAGAAGTATATCTGCCCCACTAAATGCATGCAAGAAAAGAATGTTGTCCTTGATGACTGATCCAAATTTCATGCAGTAAGGCGTGTACAGTTTGCTTTCAGTATTTCTTCTACCTGGTTTTAAAAAGTATATATTTGCCTTTGCTCCACACAAAGCTGTAAGGATAATTAAGAGGTCCACATCTTCTCCCACTATTGTTACTGATTCAGCTTTGGTACATTCTTCAATAGCAGTAGTAACAATCAGTGTATCAGCATCTTCAGGTGCCTGTTTTACAATAAAACCCTCATTGGTCAATTTAGTTTTGAGGATTGCGATAAGCCGGCTCTTATTTATCTCATTGGAAAGAAAATTACTTTGACTTGATGTTGCTGGCATTGTTTCGTCAAATATGGTGTGTCTGGTAGAATTAATGATTCATTCGACGAGCACGCTCAGCACATTTCGTACTTTTTTCTGTCAGGTTTTCTGGATATCCATCAAATACAACAATGGCATTTGTCTTGTGGTGCCTTTTTACATACTCAGTGTATCTGTCTAGAATTGATGAGAATACCTCTCCATAACATAAACTGTATTTCCAACAATTGCTGTGTCACTAAGAGGTTCAAATACTTCATACATCATGGATTTTTTGGTTATACGCATTCCCATGTCATCAAAAAGTGACATGGCATATGGGGCTAGTTCATACTCAAAGTTAAGCTTCAATAGTTCATGTGAATTCTTGATGAATGAAATTCTTCTAAATAACATCTGTGTGTGTGTGTGTGTGTGTATATGTATGTATGTATGTATGTATGTATGTATGTATATATATATATATATATATATATATATATATATATATATATATATATATATATATATATATATACTGTATATATATATATATATATATATATATATATATATATATATATATATATATATATATATATATATATATATATATATATATATATATATATATATATATATATATATATATATATATATATATATATATATATATATATATATATATATATATATATATATATATATATATATACTGTATATATATATATATATATATATATATATATATATATATATATATATATATATACATAAATATATATATATATATATATATATATATATATATATATATATATATATATATATATATATATATATATATATATATATATAATATATATATATATATATATATATGTTAACGTGGCTTTTCTGGCCCTATTAATTTGGCTTTTAGCAGTTGAGAACTCCAGTCTTCTCTCTTGAGTTACGTTCCTCATACCAGGATTCTTTTATTAAGAGTGAATGCCTTGAATTTGTATGACAGAGTCACATTTTTTTTGCCAGTGTTTTTCTAACCATATGATTTTTCTACTCTCATGACTTGTCTTTGCCGTTTCATGAAATGACATTTTTGATAAAACACTTAAAATTTTAGATAAATTGCAGGAAACTATAATTGCATCCCATTTTCTTCACCGGCCCTGGTAATATCCACTTTTGGAATATTCAAGAATTTAGATTCATTCTTATAAAGAAACAAGAATTATTTTTACAACAGTCTTTTTTTTTACGAGTCACTTGCGACGCATGTCCATTATTTGAATTAAAATACATATTGTGAATTTAGTGACTGGAGTTTTCTGCTGAAAAATGGTACTCATTTAGGCAATTCTCCTGGACCAGATTATACTAACTTTTTTTTTTTTTTGCATCACCATAAATCAGTTTCGTGGAGAACAAGCGTTTAACAAAAATGTGAGTAAAAAAGTGTAACAGGGGCTTAGGTGTATTCATGAGATACTGCGCCTCAGCATCAACTTACAATTTGAGACAGAAAACAGTTGCATATTTCCAAAAGTATTAACACCCTATAGAGAATAACAATCAAACCATAAGACCTATTTTATTATTTTATTGACATCATGCCATAAGTAGAAGATATACAAAATTTTACAGA
This sequence comes from Macrobrachium rosenbergii, assembly GCA_039081455.1. Lineage (NCBI taxonomy): Eukaryota > Metazoa > Arthropoda > Malacostraca > Decapoda > Palaemonidae > Macrobrachium > Macrobrachium rosenbergii. Next base: position 118,302 of record JANJGK010002326.1, read on the forward strand.
ATGATAAAGTCAGGGATTTTATTTTTCACAGTATTAAATACTCCATTTCATGTGTTTATTTCTTTTTATAGATTACTTGATTTCGCCATGTTTGCAAGGATTATCTGTGATTTATTAATGAATACAGAGTACGGGTAAAAAATCTGCTAATGCAAAGATACCAGAAGAATGTGATGAAAATCTGCTGCAATAAACTATCAGAGGTTAAACGGAGCACACAATCAAGTAAGGAATACACTTCGGGAGATTTATTTGATAAACTAGAGATCATCAGTCATTTGTTAAAAGTTAGTTTGACTTATGCATAATACAAGTCACAAGATAATATTACACACACACACACATACATATATATATATACATAAATATAACCAGTATATATATATATATATATATATATATATATATATATATATATATATATATATATATATATATATATATATATATATATATATATATATATATATATATATATTCAGCTTTGAATACTTCATCAATAAAATTATAATGCCCTAGTTGATTAAAATTTTGGTGAGGTCCTCTAAATTTTTACTTACCTAATTAGAAAGCGATCTTAACTGGGACATGGCACAGGAATACAAACTAAAAATACAATACCATGTTCTTACCTACTTAGTAATTCATTACGGGTAAACTGATTCAAAGATAATCGCTGTTCGCCTCTATTGCAATATTCAGAACGTCTTTACCTTCCCTTGCACGTCTTTCTTTAATCTGTGGTCGTTCGAACTGGCGTAGTAGTGACATTCTGACTTTCTTCTTTTGTAACAGAAACTCGCGTGATGACGACAGCTGTGGCCTGGTGAAGTTTGTCGTTTCCTTGTACTTGTAGTAAATACTTGGCTTTGAATTTTATTTTCACCGAATTTTATACTTCTGTTGTGCATTTTTATATCTTTGTTTCATCTCCCCTTGAAGGAGAAACCCAAGTATTGCTCTCTTTTCACACACACACACACACGCGTTGTATTGTATGAGTTTTTACTGCACATACACCTCATTCGCCTTTCTTACTGCTGTACATTTGCAGACTCGATATCAGGACATTGTCTTTGTTATATATGCACTGTATACATTTAATATTTTGCATCTTTATATGTTGCCATTGAAATGAAATTTGGTTGAAAAAACATCATGTACAAAGCTGATGCTAGAAAGTCAACTTATCATTGTTCTGTATAGAAACAGAACACTAGCTTTCGTAATATTAATGATCGTTATGAAGGCGTTGTTAGCGGCTCCCTCTCTTTCTCACTTTGGTTTTTGCTTTGCTCGTCGTCCGGAAGTGATACTCTTTTGCTGTGCAGTGGGAAATACTTGAATATTCATAAACGTCTTTGATAATGCTCACAGGATTTTCTTGCAAAAACCTTGCCTTGTTTGCCTTAGGAATACCAAAAAGTTTTGCACATTTTTCCACCCAGAATCTTGTCTACGAGACGGCTCTCGCAACAGAGTAAAGCTTCATGTATAATGACGCTCAATTGACCTTTATTAAAACAATGAAAAATAGAATGGACGGAAAACAGAGGAGCTATGGAAATGATTATTAAGTGGGGTAGATTTAGCAATGGTGTTTCTATGCCGAACGTTAACAAGGATCCAAATAGGGGAAAAGCATCACCAGTTAATATTACGTAAGAGGCAATTGCCTAATATCAGTGCCCCATGGTCAAGCATTTTCTCTTGGGGTAACAATACTGCTATGTAGTAATGCTTTAGTATTTTTCTAATAAAAGCATCGGGGGAGATACCACTAAATTGACAGATAAACAGAAACAGAGAAGGACTGACAAGATAGGTACAGCATAATAATTAGGCACAGAGAGACAGACAGACATTTACACATACAGATAAGTACACAAAGAGATATTGAAAGTGATTCTTTTTCCGGCCTTTGAATATCCGTCCAAGACCCTTAATCCCGTAAACTACAACGAACAAGAATATAAACTTAAAAGAAAATAAAGCTTTGAAAAGATCAAAGATTTTTCTCATTCTAAACTGGGGACAATTGTATTTGTCGTTTTAATGTCTCAGTTTTTAAAGAACTCTGGTTGTTGCCTTGTGATGCATAGATCAAAGACAATAGTGCGGCTGCTACCATACAAATTTACCTCTCCCGTATACGTATATATTATACTAGATAGAGATTTTTCAAGTATATAAAGATATAATTTGATCACAAAGCTTTATAATTTGATAAAAAGGCTTATGCAAACTGTAGTTTGCTGTCGACTGGCCTCTTTATTTAACGCCATATGTTTAGTTTAATTACGCACAAAACAAATGATTAATGAACAGAATTCACTGATTTCCTTTTGTGATGTACAAGAGTAACATTAATGGCATCTCCTTAGGGTTATCATACAATAGAACAAGTCTGGTTATAAAACGTAAATATAATAAAAAAAAACTGAAGTCAGAGGACACGTTGTCACGGTAACCGCTAACAAAACATTCCCAGACACAGACTTATTATCAATGATGAACGACATTCTCTTCATTCCGTGAATTAATTGTTTTGAAACCCCTGACCTTTCATTGTGGTTCAGTGTCTTTTTTTTTTTTTTTTTTTGAGCTGCTTTCTACCCCAGGACAAAGAAAAGAAGTTAATAAGGAGCGAGATAACTCCAACGACATCGCCTAGTGCACGTAGATTTTATTTGATAAGTGGTAAGATGTGTATGGATCTACTTTCTTGAAAAGAAATGAGATTTTCCTCATTGAAGAAATGAATGGACAGAAGCAAAAACAGATAAAACTTAGCGATCCTCACCTGATAAGAGAAGGTAAGTCTGGCGAACCTAATACGAGGCCTAGTCATACTGAAGCGGCTCCCACAGAACAAATGAAAAATGGCCTATTAAAAGAAACAATAAATAGAATCAAGTAAACGAACATTGAAATTTTATCAAAATAATCTAAAAAAATAAGTAACAACAAATAGCAAATACATTAAAACCAACTGTATTAGTGAGTCTGTTAATCGAAAAAGTATTGTCACCTAATTAAAACTTCTAGTAGAACAAGTCAACAATGCTACCAAGTTTCTTAGGCACAATCGAGTTTACTGTCCGGTAGTGGCCTCAGCCATGGCCCATAAAACTCTTAGCCATGGTGTTGTTGGTACCTATAGGGGTGTCAGAAGTACGATTATGGCTAACTTTAACATTAAATAAAATAAAAACTACTGAGGGTAGAGGGCTGCAATTTGGTATTTTTAATGATTGGAGGGTGGATGATCTGAGATCTGAGGGCGGGCGGACAGACAAAGCCGGCACAATAGTTTTCTTTTGCAGAAAACTAAAATGGCGATATGGACGTTTTGCCTTGGTTCCCAATCCTCCTCACAACAAGGAGCTAGTCAAGAGGGTTAAAAATTGTAATTAGGTGATACCATAATACAAAAGTTACTCTGAAAAATGTGTCAATTTCGCATTTACTGCTGACCAAGCTTTGAGGTTTTTCGTAATAACTCCCCACTGAAAGACAGACTTACAGCGTTTATCTCATACTGATCATTCCATTGCCTAATGTGAGACTTGATTTCCCTACAGCAAGAACTAACTAGGCTACAATACTGTACTTTTCTACAGGTGAAGTCCGGGACATATTTCGCTCTCCTTCAGATTTGCTCAGTCATATGCAAGCACTTTAAAGTTTCATGACTGCACAGAGCTCCCTTAGAAATGATATAAAAACCAGAACAGATGTGAAGCAGACATCAATCAAATAGTAAATTAACTGTAGCCTAACTTATGGTCGTTTTGTAAACCCTTCCCTACGTGCTAGCCTTTATTTTCCCCGCTATTACTCACTATAATAAGAAAATATTAGCCCACAATAAGATTTCTAGTGATTTTCGCCACGTTTTATGTTTTCTTCTTCGTAGGAGAAGAGAGAAATCAAGTCTGAGATGCGGTGAGTAGTTATCCCACGCAAGGTGTCTTTGAGCATTGCTGTGTCATAAACGTTGCCATGGTAATTTAATTTCTCTTGATGTCAACATCAGATTTCACCACTGTAAAAAAGTGAGTACGCAATGCTTATTGCATTCATATTTGTGCATAAGGAGAGAGAGAGAGAGAGAGAGAGAGAGAGAGAGAGAGAGAGAGAGAGAGAGAGAGAGAGAGAGAGAATCAGTGACATACTATCCGAACAGAATATAAAGAAGATGGATTTGTTGAAATCACCCGTAGGCAGCAGGGGGTTAAGAATCATTATCCATTGTCTCTCCTCTAAAGAGTGAATCTAAGTTAAAGTGATATAATTGTCATCTTCGACCGTTTTTTTATATTATTTATATTTTGTTTTTTTTATTTTAGAAATTTTACCGTTTACTGAAAATTCTTGAAAGGAACAATAATTGCATTATTTCTGAATAAGAAACTACAAGGTGTTGATAATTTCCATACCGTAGTTATACAGAACATTTTTTAACATAATGTACATATTTCCTTCATGCTTAATTATTTTCTATACTTTCAATTTTATTACACAAATGTGCTTCCTCTATTTGATCTTATGCTGGGAGAGGAAACGATTGTGAGTTGCCTTAATCGTCAGTCATCTGAAGGCTTGGGATGAGTGACAGTGTAATAGGATACTTTAAGGCCTGTAGTGAACAGACCTGAATACACTCCTTTGTCATACACTCGTCTTAAAACATGAATCAGTTGGTGCAGAGAATATCACCTTTGAGAGTTGGTGAGTTCGCATCACCACGGAACTGGGATGGTATTAAAATTCCGGTTTTCACTTCTGTGTGGCTGTTCTTATAAGATGTGGGGAATTTTGCTTCTCTCCCTTTCCATCTTCTCCTTCTTCTGGAAGTATGCGAGCATATTTGAGATCTGAAATGAATATTAAGACATCTTCGGTAAAATACCCTTGGTTTTCATTCTTGAAATAGAATATCAATCTGTACATCAGAGAAAATGTTGAAAATTTTTTCCTCTGTTAGAATATCAAGTTTCGATGAAAATTTGCATATAAAGTATCGCTGCATCGCCTTGTTGCAATCGCAGCTGAGCAATATAATCTTCCCTCATGGGATACAGATGTTCGTTTTCAGTATACCTTTATGTGTTTGCCTTTCAATAAATGGGATTTTGATACATGATAACGGATTATATATACATTCGTGTAAATGTAGAGGGATGAGATTTTTGGTGACAGGAACGTGATTGCTTCAGTGTAGATGTGGCCATTTTCTGAACATTACTGTTTCTGATCAGTTACGAGAGACACCCGAAGAAAAAAAATTTCAGTTACTCATGAACTGAGAAAGAAAATTTAGGAGCTTTATCAACTTCATTTCATCAATTCAAGTGTTTGAAGGAAAGTTTTTGTTCCCTGTAAAGAAAACTATTGTGACGGCTTTGTCTGTCCGTACGCACTTTTCCTGTCCGTCATCAGATCTTATAAACTACTGAGGCTAGAGGGCTGCAAATAGGTATGTTGATCATCCACCCTCCAATCATCAAGCATCTCAAAATGCAGCCCTCTAGCCTCAATAGTTTTCATTTCATTTAAGGTTAAAGTTAGCCATAATTGTATTTCTGGCACGGCGATAGGTACCAACACAGTCCACCCCCGGACCCTGGTTGAGTTTCATGGGCCGTGGCTGAAAGTTATATATAACATTATACGCTGTACAGAAAACTCAATTGCGCCGAAAAACTTAGGCCCATTTTCTACTTTTTTTTTTTACTTACATTGCTATTTCAGTATTTTACATCTTTCTTGTGGTTTCATTGTACGAACCCATAGAATGCTTGACAATGGACCTCCTTTTAAGCCATTTGCTCTTTTTCAGTCTTTTCTCGAAAAGCAAATACAGAAAGACCCTGTTCCATGCTTTCAACGGGTTGCTTAATACATAAATAAGTCAGGAATTAGTTATAAATAAAGGTAAGACTTAATGCTTAACAGGAAAATGAAAATGCTCGTGGTATAAAAATTGAAAATACCTAAGGAAAAGGAGCATGTGATTATTATGCAAAAATGATCAGGTAATTCTCTCAGCTCAGAAGATTACTAGTTCTGGTAAGTAGCAAGGACAAAAAAACGTTTTTTTTTTTAAATCTATAAATAAGGCGATTGGTGAAGGAAAGGATTAAAACGCATTTGCAGAATACAGTAGAGAATTGTGGATCGATAGGAGATGATGAATAATTAGTCAAGGGTATATTAAGAGAGAAAAGGTGGGAGTTGTGGAAATTTAGGGGCAAAAGGAAGTAGACAGAGATATCCGCAAGCAAACAGATCTGAGAGCAAAGAAAAATGCAAGCTGATTTGTACTGAAATGTGGTCTTGCTTCTATGGAGTGAGCATTTAGAAAAGATGAAAGAGAGGATGGTAAGAAAGTATAAGGGTTTAATGTAAGTTTGTGAATATTTATGAGAGTGCTACTCGAGTTGATACAAAAAGCTTATACGAGTATTAATGAAATGTTTCTGATGCTTACGATAGCTTCATGAAACAACTGACCAAAATGTGCAAAGTACATCGGCATAACGGAAAAACATAGGGAAGAAGGATATTTGTTTATTAGTGAAATAGAAATTTTTTTAGTTGATTTTATTAGTTATAGTTCATTGTTTTATATAAATATTCTGCGAAGGTGCATGGTAAAGTTATGATTAACAAATTTAGGCAAATAACTGAAGGACTGATAGAGGAAGGGCATGTAAGGACGATATTAAGATGAACCAAATGAAAGACGATTTTGTGAAGAAACTTTGGGGGCATAGTATTGAGAGAGGTCAACGGCATTCATGGAAACTAGTTAAAAGTCATGGGGCAATGGTCATTTTTTTTTTATGTCTCGGTCGTCAAGCATTGTAGGGGAAAAGGGGTTTACTGCATGCAACGGAAAAGATGAGGAGGATGACTGCATGGCATACTAGGGGTGTTGTTATTCAGTGAAAAAAGGACCTAAATGCACATAAGAGAAAGTAAAAAAGTTGTTGATTAAAAAGTTCTTAATCATATTTATATACTAGAGAAAATAAATAAACATGATTTTTCTTTAACACCTTTTTACTCCCTCATGTGCATTTAGTCCCCATTTCTAACTGATCAACAATAGCCCTGGTATACAAGTCACCCTTCTCATCTCTTCCGTTACACCATGGGTGACTTATTTCAGTACTATGTGGAAGTTGAATATTTTGTCGAAAAAACCCATTAAATCCAATATCAAAAATTTACGTTTTACCCAAGTAATGGGTCCATCTACCCCACTCTCTCTCTCTCTCTCTCTCTCTCTCTCTCTCTCTCTCTCTCTCTCTCTCTCTCTCTCTCTCTCTCTCTCTCTCTCTCTCAGAGAAAACATGCAAAAACCTTTAAAGCATTATACCTTGATGGTGTTTTTGCATCTCGATAACAACTTGGACTGAATAAAGCATTATTGGAGAAAGGATTCTGAAAAGCTGAAAAGGGAAGCGTAAGAATAAGTAAGCCAAGTTAATTCCTCCTTTGTTTCACCATCACAGATTTACCGGAAGAAAATTTCTAATAAACATAAGAACGTCGTAATATAGGCAATATAATTTCTTTTAAGAAATGAATCAATATCATAAGAAAATTAAGGTTTTGACGTGTAAATTCTTGGTATATTATTTTCCTGCATAAATCAACATAATACTCCTCCACCTTCTTTCTTTTAGTATGGAATACCTTCCGAAAGTGTTTGGTGATATCATGGTAAAACCCAATTACTTTTTTTTATTTGCGCCATTTCACTTATGGTAAAAGACACATTTTGCTCACCTGTCTTCGTTTTCTTGTTTTCATTTTTTCTTTTTTCTGAAAGTAATGAGCGCAATGAAGTTGCTTCGTTAAGCGCATAAAGTGAATATTTTGAAGGACTATTGCATTTCCTTTGGTATTTAGCCTTTTTCCTAAATTCATAACCATACAACATAAAGATATCAGACATTATTATCTTGTTTTTTAAGTTGGGCTCATAACAAAATGTGAGGTTCTTATTCAATCTCAACTTTGACGCGAAGCCACGAGCGGAGGTTTATAGGGGCGTGAAATAGCTCCTGAAGACCTTAATCGCTCCAAATGCTGATAACGGTGTTATCTTTATACAAGGCACTGCCGCTGGGTGTAAGATGCTTAAAACGACGCTTTCTTCAACTGGGGTACAGCACTTGCTACTTAAAGTGTTTATGATCCAGCGCTGGGCCAAAATTAATTATGCATAGAAAATTTCCAGAAAAGCTATTACAAGGGAAATGTTTCAATGTTTTAAGACTAAAAAACCTTCATGTTTTTCATCCAGAGTTAAACCATAATTAGTTATGCATAGAAAATTAAAAAAATAATAACAAGGAAAATAGGAAAATATTTCAAGGCTTTAAGAAAAAATAAAAACTAAGGTATGGTATGAAATTGACAGTATATCATTCAGTAGTTAAATATTGTGTTACTGTTGTAACGATGCTAAGATAAGGAGGTGGAAAGCAAATCATATTTTGAAAGTTATTTTAGTAATGTTATAAAATTCACTTTTATAGCGTCGTAGTTATGATATTATTGAAAGGGGGGAGGGAGCTTGGGATGGCTAAAAGGAGGTCCTAAGCAACTGGTGATTAGTTCCCATCGTGAAGAAAATTAGCTAAGTTTTCCCTTATCATTTGAAATATCGCTCAAAAGAGGAACGTGATTTTTTCCCCTAAACTGTGAAATGATAGGGTTCTTTCTCGTGAATGCTTTCAGCTGACTTTTATTTGGGAATGCTGAAGCGACAAGAGATATAAGAAAAGTCATGAAGGTAAAAAAGGGTGAAATACCACAATATCAAAATAGTAAATTTACCCAGGTAATAAGAATACGTCTCGTTGTTTGACTTCGATGGTTCTTCCAAAATCTTAAACTGCATAGCAATGATGAAATAAGTCGTCACTGTGCTTGCTATCTGTGGAATAGAGTATTCCGGAACGTGACTATAAAAGAGCTTCGTAACGTTCGTGATATAATACATTATTATACAAATGAATATAAATACCAAAGCTGACAGATGCTGTATCATTCAAATTCTTGTGTCTTCATTACTAACATGATATGCGTACACTGATGTGCCTTACACATTTACAGAATGATAAAAAGTAGCAAACATTATAATGCTTACAGGAAAAAAAGCTCCTCTTCCTAAGGGAAACAGGTCGTAGGGGGAAAAATCTAAGTCGTTTCGTAGGTGTGTAAGGATCCTCTCCACCTGAAGGTTGGACAAAGTCTGATTAACATTCAGAGAGACGAGGTACAACACATATCTGTGTATGTGCATGCAAGTGTAGAATTATCATTGCATAATTCAGTCCTTGCTAATGAGAAATGCGGAAGTCAACCAAACAGAGAGAAGTTGATGATGTAATTCAATTCATTTCTATATGGGGTCACTGTTTCCTATCAGCCTTCTACTACTTCCTCTGTCAAGTGCATCCTGATTTCTTAAACCTCTCTTCCGCATGTCATTTGCTATTTCATCCTTCCTTTGAACTTTGGCCTTCCTCTTCTTCTCCTTCCCTCCACTTCCATGCTGATAACCCTTTTATACAAATGATCTTCTCTCCACATGACATGACCAAACAACTGCAGTCTTCTTTCCCGGGCCTTCTTCGGCACTTCCCCTACTTCAATTGTTCCTTTCATAAATCAGTTTCTGATCTTATCTCCTTTGAACATCCTCATCTCTGCCACATCCATTTTCCGTTCATGAGCTCTCTGCATCTGTCACGATTCGGCTCCGTAAATTATCGCTGGTCTGACTACTGTACACTTTTGTAAAATTTTTTCTTGAACCTTTCCACTAATCTTCCTGTCGCGCAATATCCCTGATGATCTTCAGTTTATCTAAGCACATTGTATTCTGTGGTTGATTTCAGAGTCCACAATATCGCCGCTGTTAGTCACACGCACACACAAACACGCGCACACACAACACACCCACACACACACACATATATGTATATATACTGTATATATATATATATATATATATATATATATATATATATATATATATATATATATATATATATATATATATATATATATATATATATATATATATATATATATATATATATATATATATATATATATATATATATATATATATATATATATATATATATATATTTATGTATATATATATGTCTGTGTGTGTGTGTGTATACTGTAATAGGGTTTTCACTTGTAATTCACAGTGAAAGAAAGCTATCATTAATTTTGTTGTATTTTTTATCACGATTCTTACCTCCGAACGAACTTCAGGATGCTCATACGCTGATTCGAATCAATGAAGTCTCCGTAGCCGATTTTCTCTGAAATTTTGAAATGAGTAAAAACTACCATTCTTGGAATGTTAGTGTATGATGTTTCGAACAATATGTGCATAAAATCTACATTTTGAATATTATGACGGTTCTAATGAGACGACCAGTTTGTTAAAAAAAATTTTTTTTGACAAATATCAAACCATTATGACCCCAATTAGTCTATAGATAAAAAATGGAAAGACGTTAACAGATTAAGAGAGAGAGACAAAATTTCAAGTCAGACTTTTATTGCAAAAACAAATATGACTGTCAAATTCAACATTACTGGTGCATATACTTCAGTTTTTTAACTAAAATTTGAAACCCAAAAGTTTTATTCCTATCACGAGGCTTAGCTTTTGGTAAACTTTGCCCGAAACTTTTCTCCGAACATGTAATCCAAAACAAAACCAAGACCTCCTTGATGGAGGTACTTATGACTATCCTTATATTTGCCTTTTTGATGAGTGGATCTGGTGAACAAAGGATGAGCACAACTTTGAACAAGATCTGGAAAGCAATTAAAAGCAACGCTCCTGCTTCGTTCATAATCAGCGTAATGAAAAGATACACAGTGGCTATCAAGGTGTAACTGAAGAGCGTGAGAAGAACAGGGCCACTGCAGTACATCATCAGGTTTTCAGTTATTGTGTCTGTGTTGGCCAGGAGGTGGCAGATGTGGCTGACATTTGCCACGTCCTCAGAATTCCCAAGAAAATTTTGCATGCTGCTTTTGGCCCTTGAAGTTTCAGGAATAATTCCAAGACAATTTCTTTTCTGGTTCCTGACCACAGAATTGCCCGACGTTCTAAATATTTGATCATCTGAGTTGGTAACTTCCACTCTCTCTGTCTCTTGAACTACGAGTATCCAGTGCCTGTAAATGGCAGTCATTTCCTCATCAAGTTTCAAAGCCAACGTTTTCGAGACAGAGTGAATCAGTCCGCAAGTGGTAAGCAAACTACTCATTGGGAAAATCAGAAGTAGAAAACTCTTGCTAATCATTAGTCCCGCGTGAGAGGCATCACTAGAAGCCACTTGTTTCAAGCACGAGAAGATCATCGCGACAGAAGCTGGAACTTCAACGAGCAACGTAACAAATAATGACAAAAACTCTCTATGAAATAATCTCGTTTTATTTGAGATATGACGTAGAAGCAAGTACACTGCTTCAGCCAAATGTATCTTGTTCACACGACAAAGAACATGCGAGATGATCCATTAATCGGAATGATAAATAACATAACATTCTCTAGCAAACTGTGCACATCGCTCTTTTCATAGCGGATGCAATACAGAGAAACACGCCCAGCTGCCGAACAGGCAAATAACAGCAAGTGGGACCAAACTGAGAAGAAACCACTTCTGGTGAAAACCTCTTCTTTGGCTCTTCTTTGTGAGTTGCTTCGACTGGATTCTGTTCGTGTCCACTCTCCTTCCTCACGATGCAACGTGATTTTGTACGGGAATCCACCAAACAACCGTAGGCATTTTAATATAAAGATCACAGGATGACCCATGTTGACCCAGTGGAACCTATATCACTTTAAATATTAATTTCCTCTCACTTAAAATAATTATGAACCATAGTCTGTCTACGGCATTTCAGCTGCTGCGACTTTGATAACCTTCCCTGTCGCCACTCGACTACTGACTTAATTAACACGTTTCTCTTTGTTGAGCTGCTGTCACGTAATCTGACACCGGCCTATTGTGCCTTGTCGTATCGTTGCGACGTATCGATTCGATCTTGCCTAATGTTGTATAAACATACAAAATTATTATAATTGCTAAATTTCCAAATGGCAACTATTTCTACTAAATTGACATAATGGTGTGTTTACTTCCACGAACTGTCGTTAATAATTGCCACCAATTGTGACGAACTGCCCTTCCTTATTTTTCTTGCTACGACTCGCAATGTATCACAATATTTGACCAATCAATGGTATAACATAGATGTTTGCTCTCTCTCTCTCTCTCTCTCTCTCTCTCTCTCTCTCTCTCTCTCTCTCTCTAAGGCATAAGGGAAATTAAAAATAATCTAGAAAGAAATGAGTGTATTTAAATTTCTACGCTTATTCTCTAATAATTTAACTTTAGAAAGCATTTTTTTTATTTGTAGGATAAACCACTGATTAACCTTTTGCAACTATCCTTGAGAGAGCATTTTTATAACATAATATTGTAGCTGTATGGGCAGACACGAGACTCGTGAAGTAAACTGCTGTCGATGTATTTGTGCGTGTGTGAGTGTTTTTGTAATTTTTAAGCGGAAGTTTGTCAGTAGTTTCTGTCTGATATTCTAATTCCTTCTACTGTGGCTACTATTGTCTATGCTATTTCCATCACCATTATCATTTTCATCACTAGCGGCCTGAGTCGAGGTCTCAGTTTTTTTAAAAATTTATACTAAGTAACGGTATCATTTATTAAATGTCAAAAAAACAGGCAAAATTTACTTCAATTATCATAATTAGATTCTGTGCCCGTTACGATACGTGGCAGTGAAACGAAATTACTAAAGTCTATTTATAGAATTTAGTAAAATAATGCTACTCAGTTAATTAATCAGCTTGGCTAATGGTAGCGTTTGATCTCAAAACTACGACAGAAGGCATGTTTAAGAGGAACAAACACATCGAATTTACGATGCTACTTTAAACAACAAAAAGTTATTTAATTTACCAACCATTACTAAAAATAAAAAAAAGAGTGAGGTAAACAGTTTACTTTAGATTAATGACGATGATTAATGTAAACCAGAATAAAAAGATTAACAATCTTATTCTAAAGTAATGTGGGAGAATTAGAATAAATCGAGAAAAAAGAATCCAGTCCACTAAAGGCCTAACAGTAGACAGCTGAATAGATTACAGGAAATACCGAAAGGAAAACTTCCCTAATTTCTGAAGATGAATTTCAGTGTAGGTGGTTTCCCCGTTTGGAGATATTGTCGTCATTGCACCTCACGTGGCGCACTGTAGGCATACTAAATGGCGTCTGCAGCGTCCTTCGGCATCTATCTGCTTTTACCTGTCGTCCATTTCTGTTACCTTTCTTCAGTCTTGCTGTCCAACACCTCTAACTGTTACTACTCAGTGCAAATGTGAGGTTTCCTCCCATTCACCTTTAGATCCTTGTACTTCATATCCTTTATTTTCTGGATCTCTTTATCATCCTCCCTCCTTCACTGCCTTGAGCTCTGAATGGCCGGAAGTGCCCCAGTGCTTGCCTTAACAGCTTAATTTTCAAAAACCATCATCAATGGCTTAGATGATTTTCTTCCATTAAGTTTCCAAATCCTTTATTTTACCCCCGGTGTCCTACAATAACACTCAAAACCGAACTATCTCTTCGCTAAAGACGTTAGCGTCGACATTCCGCTTAGCCGTTTCCTTCCATTCGGTAACCTCTGAACAAAAGACGAGGCCAACACGAGCTGTCCAAACTGCGTTCCCTAATGGTCCCAAAAGGAAAGTTATATTGGAAGTAATCAAATTTAGGAAGAGATCGCCGTTAGTTTCCCCATTATCTTTTACTTTTTCATTTAACGCCGAAAGGAAAATGGGTCTAATGGCCCATTTCTTTGATCTTGTTAACAGAAGGTTGAAATCGCAACTTTACTTCCATGTATTAAGTATTGAAATGTGGTGGAGCAAGTTGTTATTATTTCCTCTAGTTTCCTAGAAGAAAATTAAAGAAGAAAATCATGGAAGCACAGAGCAAAAATCTGTTCTCGTGTCTGTCCACACATAAGTCTTACAACTCGTAACGTTCTAACAAATAATCGCACAGTGTATTACTAAGAAAAATATTCAGTAAGTTACATGAGGAGTTTCGATACACATTTTACTTGTAAGAAACACACTATAACATTGAGCCCATAATTAAATCTTATAAAGTGAAATTTCTTCAAGGGTAAAGGGACTGGCTTCTACCTATTTAGAATCACGCAATATACCTTCCCACTCTTTTTTTACTGCTCTTTTCAAGGAAGTGAATACAAAGAAAAAAATGCTGCGAATTCAGAGCTAACTGAGGTTACACCTTCAACATTTGCTTTTGTTAAGAGGTGCTGTATATAAAGTAATTTTGGTTACAAAATATCTGCTGATCATTAATCAGGGCTTCAGTTTCACCCATTCATGTACAATACCTGCCGCTCGGCCGTTGTACGAGATAAGAAAACGAGCTTGGACTTCCTGTTGAATATACATTCCTTACAAATATGGATTACATTTCGACAGCATCTTAGATACTGGAAAATAATTTGCAGTGATTCGTATACAATGAGAGTATCTGTAGTGGATCCCCTTTGCCTTCATTGTAGTTTTACTATGCTAATGTGGTGTGGAGGCGCATGTGGCTAGGGAAAATAAGATGACTTAATGATGTGCTTTGCGCTCATTTTATATTAACCTGATAGCTTCTCCCCCCCCCGAGTAACTGACACTTGTTTTGTATTTTACTTTAATAAATATTATAATGTCTTGAACCTTCTCTCATATATATAATTTTCTATATAATTTTCCAAATAGCTCTCCATCCATCTCTCTCTCTCTCTCTCTCTCTCTCTCTCTCTCTCTCTCTCTCTATCTCTCTCTCTCTCTCTCTCTCTCTCTCTCTCTCTTTTAATATGTGCATATACGTGTGTGTATGTTCCGAGTTTGTGAGTGTGTGTACTGACTTACAAATACAGCTGGCGTGATAATTACAGCGTTGCAATTATGTCTCCTGATGGCAAATAAGTCAGTAGGAACAAACTCTAAACGTTTTTACTCGTATGAAGAGTTCTGTGCGAGAGGAAATTTTGGTAGGTCTCCAATACGGCCTTCAGATGTCTTCTCAGATGTCAACATCTGATAAATCACTCCCGTATACTTGGACATGTATGATGCTGACAGTCACATAAGCAAAGTCGTTAGTGGAGAAAGACCTGGT